>NW_020869815.1:287433-299933 GCF_003789085.1 Penaeus vannamei | reverse complement strand
ACACACACACACACACTACGCACACACACACACACACGTACACACACACACACACACATCACAGTTCCTCACGGCCCATTCCCTTCAGCTCAAGCCAATCAGCAAAATCATTAGTCAAACTCGACCCTCCAATCAGCTTTCTTAATTCCAATCGTCTTGAGAAGACCAGATTGTATTCTCGGGCAAACTAATCTGAGCCTTATGCTTTTAACAGATGGCTTGGCGACGGCCGGGGGGGGTTGATTCGCAAAGTTTTTTGTTTTTTTTTCTCTTTCTTTCGTTGTTTATTTGTCTGTCTCTTTCTTCTCTTCCTCCGTTTCTCGGTCCTCTCTCTTTTCCTCTGTCTCTGTCTGTCGTCTGTCTCCCTCTCTCATCTGTCTCTCTCCCTCTATCTCTGTCCTCCTATCTCTCTCTTTCCTCTCTCTCTCTCTCTCTGTCTCTGTCTCTCTCTCTCTCTCTTCTCTTCCTCTGTCTTCTCTCTGCTCCCTCCTCCTCTCTCTCTCTCTCTCTCTCTTCTCTCTCCTCTTTCTCTCTCTCCTCTTCTCTCTTCTTCTTCTCTTCTCTCTCTCTTCCTTTTTCCTTTTCCTTTTTCTCCTGTNACACGTATACACAAGCATGTCACATACACATGCACGCACGGCCTACACAAGCACACACACACACGCATACACAAGCACGTAACATACACACACATACACATGCACGCACACCTACACAAGCATGCACGCACACACACACACGCATTACACAAGCATGCACACACACGCATACACAAGCACGTCACATACACACACATACACATGCACGCACACACACACACACACACACAACACACACACACACACACACACACACACACACACACACACACACACACACACACACACCACACACACACACACACACACACACACACACACACGCACGCACACACACATACACAAGCACGCATGTACACGCACACGCACATATAAATAAAATATATTCTGTGCGTGTGTGTGTACGTTTAATAGTTAAAACAAAGAATAGCAAGCACGATTTTATTCCCCGCACCCACCTGGCAGATCTGTACCTCGACCGCGAGAATTTACGGCGAAGGTGATCAAACATTTACAGCCAATCAGGGAGGTTTCCTTTTCTCTCCCTTTGACCTCACTGAAACCTTTTCGCTCAGGGAGGTTTCCTTCTACCTCTCCCTTTGACCTCAGTGAAACCTCTCGCTCAGGGAGGTTTTCCTTCTCCTCTCCCTTTGACCTCAGTGAAACCTCTCGCTCAGGGAGGTTTCCTTCTACCTCTCCCTTTGACCTCAGTGAAACCTTTTCGCTCAGGGAGGTTTCCTTCTACCTCTCCCTTTGACCTCAGTGAAACGCTCAGGGACTCTCCCTTTGACCTCAGTGAAACCTCTCGCTCAGGGAGGTTTCCTTCTACCTCTCCCTTTGACCTCAGTGAAACCTCTCGCTCAGGGAGGTTTCCTTCTACCTCTCCCTTTGACCTCAGTGAAACCTCTCGCTCAGGGAGGTTTCCTTCTACCTCTCCCTTTGACCTCAGTGAAACCTTCTCGCTCAGGGAGGTTTCCTTCTAACTCTCCCTTTGACCTCAGTGAAACCTTTGCCTCTCGCTCAGGGAGGTTTTCCTTCTACCTCTCCTTTGACCTCAGTGAAACCTCTCGCTCAGGGAGGTTTCCTTCTACCTCTCCCTTTGACCTCAGTGAAACCTCGCTCGTTTTCCTTCTACCTCTCCCTTTGACCTCAGTGAAACCTCCGCTCAGGAGGTTTCCTTCTACCTCTCCTTTGACCTCAGTGAAACCTCTCGCTCAGGGAGGTTTCCTTCTACTCTTCCCTTTGACCTCAGTGAAACCTTTTCGCTCAGGGAGGTTTCCTTTCTACCTCTCCCTTTGGACCTCAGTTGAAACCTCTCGCTCAGGGAGGTTTCCTTTCTACCCTCTCCCTTTGACCTCAGTGAAACCTTTTCGCTCAGGGAGGTTTCCTTCTACCTCTCGCCTTGACCTCAGTGGAAACCTCTCGCTTCAGGGAGGTTTCCTTCTACCTCTCCCTTTTGACCTCAGTGAAACCTCTCGCTAAGGGAGGTTTCCTTTCTACCTCTACCCTTTGACCTCAGTGAAACCTTTCGCTCAGGAGGTTTCCTTCTACCTCTCCCTTTGACCTCAGTGAAACTCTCGCTCAGGGAGGTTTCTCCCTTTGACCTCAGTGAAACCTCTCGCTCAGGGAGGTTTCCTTCTACCTTCTCCCTTTGACTCAGTTGAAACCTCTTCGCTCAGGGAGGTTTCCTTCTACCTCTCCCTTTGACCTCAGTGAAACCTCTCGCTCAGGGAGGTTTCCTTCTACCTCTCCCTTTGACCTCACTGAAACCTCTCGCTCAGGTGAGGTTTCCTTCTACCTCTCCCTTTGACCTCAGTGAAACCTCTCGCTCAGGGAGGTTTCCTTCTACCTCTTCCCTTTGACCTCAGTGAAACCTCTCGCTCAGGGAAGGTTTCCTTTACCTTTCCCTTTGCCTCACTGAAACCTCTCGCTCAGGGAGCTTTGACCTCACTGAAAACCTCTCGCTCAGGGAGGTTTCCTTTCTACCTCTCCCTTTGACCTCAGTGAAACCTCTCGCTCAGGGAAGGTTTCCTTCTACCTCTCCCTTTGACTCAGTGAAACCTCTCGCTCAGGGAGGTTTCCTTCCCTCTCCCTTTGACTCACTGAACCTCTCGCTCAGGGAGGACCTCACTGAAACCTTCGCTCAGGGACCTTCTACCTCTCCCTTTGACCTCACTGAAACCTCTCGCTCAGGGAGGTTTCCTTCTACCTCTCCCTTTGACCTCACTGAAAACCTCTCGCTCAGGGAGGTTTCCTTCTACCTCTCCCTTTGATCTCAGTGAAACCTCTCGCTCAGGGAGGTTTCCTTCTACCTCTCCCTTTGACCTCAGGTCGCTGGAAACCTCTCGCTCAGGGAGGTTTCCTTCTACCTCTCCCTTGACCTCAGTGAACCTCTCGCCTCAGGGAGGTTTTCCTTCTACCTCTCCCTCTTGACCTCAGTGAAACCTCTCGCTCAGGGAGGTTTCCTTCTACCTCTCTCCCTTTTGACCTCAGTGAACCTCTCGCTCAGGGAGGTTCCTTCTACCTCTCCCTTTGACCTCAGTGGAGGCTTTGACCTCAACCTCTCGCTCAGGGAGGTTTCCTTCTACCTCTCCCTTTGACCTCAGTGAAACCTCTCGCTCAGGGAGGTTTCCTTCTACCTCTCCCTTTGACCTCAGTGAAACCTTTTCGCTCAGGGAGGTTTCCTTCTACCTCTCTCCTTTGACCTCAGTGAAACCTTCTCGCTCAGGGAGGTTTCCTTCTACCTCTCCCTTTGACCTCAGTGTTTCGCTGACCTCTCCCTTTGAACCAGTGAAACCTCTCGCTCAGGGAGGTTTCCTTTCTACCTCTCCCTTTGACCTCAGTGAAACCTCTCGCTCAGGGAGGTTTCCTTCTACCTCTCCCTTTGACCTCAGTGAAACCTCTCGCTCAGGGAGGTTTCCTTCTACCTCTCTCCTTTGACCTCAGTGAAACCTCTCGCTCAGGGAGGTTTCNTCACCAACCCTACAGGACCCTCCACACCTCCACCCCCCCTCGACCCTCAGCGCCCCTAACCCTCTCCCCCCCTTCATCCTCAACCCCCCTAACCTCTCCCAACCCTATCACCCTCTCCACCCCCCTCACCGAACACCCTAGCCTCTCCCCCTTCATTCCTCACCCCCCTAACTGCTCCCACCCTACACCTCCCAACCTCCACCCCCCCCCTCAACCCCCTCACCCCTCTCCCCCCTTCATCCTCACCCCCCCTAACGTCTCCCCCAACCCAACCCTCCAACCTCCCCCCCCTCACCCCTCAACCCCCTAACCCTCTCCCCCCCTTCATCCTCAACCCCCCTAACTCTCCCAATCCTACACCTCCAACTCCACCCCCTCACCCTCAACCCCCTCCCCCTTCTCCCCCCCCTTTCATCCTCAAACCCCAGCCCTTTTCCCCGAACTTCTTCCCCGCCTCTCTCCTCCCCCCCCCCACCCTTCATCCCCCCTTTACCCCCCCCCTCTTGACGATACCCTCGGAAAATTTTAGTGTTCTGAAGATCAGCGAAAATTATCTGTTGTGTTCCTATAGCACTATTATGGCCCGCTCTTTCTCCGTTGGGAATTTTATCTCTTCTAAATTCTTTTTTTTTTCTTCTTCTTTTCTTCTTTCTTTTTTGGGGTGTCTATTATTTGTCCTTTATTTCCCCTTTTTTCATTTTTTGTCTTTCGTTTTTTTTTTTTTTTTTTTTGTCTCGTTCTTTCTTCTTTTATTTGGTTACTGTCTTTGTTTTATAAATAAAATAGATAAATAGATAGTCTCTCTCTCTCTCTCTCTTTCCTCTTCTCTCTTCTCTCTCTCTCGCTCTCTCTCTCTCTCTTCTCTCTCTCTCTCTCTCTCTCTGTCTCTTCTCTCTCTCTGTGTGTGTGTGTGTGTGTGTGTGTGTGTGTGTGTGTGTGTGTGCACGAACGATATACACACATGTATATAGTCATGTATAAGTGCGTGTGTTTATACAAACCTGCATACATAAAAAGAAACACCCCTACATACAAACACACACATAATTGCACGTGAGCGCTTGCACCCACTCAAGGAAGCGCAGTAAAGATGGATAAATTCAGAAACCCAACTCGGTAAAAATAAATAAAAATAAATAAATAAATAAAAATAAATAAATAATAATAATAATAATAATAATAATAATAATTGAGAACGATGCCACTCGACCACTCACAGAGAAGGTACTACGAGCCGCAACATGTTCGTGACATGATCTCAGTTTCCGTTGTCTCTGGCGTATCTGGGCGGGCATGTGGGCTGATGGTGGAGTGAGGGTGGGCGAAAGGTGGGCGGGGATGGTGGGCAGAGGTGTGGGGTATAGGTGGGGACAGGTGTGGGGGTAAAGTGGGCGAAAGTGGGCGGGTGATGGTGGGCTGATGGTGCAGTGGGGTGGGCTGGGATGGTGAGTAGAAGTGGGTGGTAAGGTGGGCACAGGTGGGGGGGGGTATAGGTTGGCGAAGGGTGGGCAGAGGTGGGCGGTGATGGTGGGCTGATGGTGCAGTGAGGTGGGCGTTGATGGTGGGCAAAGGTGGGGGGGTATAGGTGGGCACAGGTGAGGGGGAGGGGATATCAGGCGGAGGGTGGGCGTGAAGGTGGGGTAAGCTGGGCTGACGGTAAGGTGGGTAGAGGTGGCGGTGATAGTGGGCTGATGGTGCAGTGAGGTGGGCGGGGATGGTGGAGTGAGGTGTGGGGTGAAGTGGGCGAAAGGTGGGCGGGGATGGCGGACGGAGGACGAGTGTGAATGTGGGCGGGGATGTGACGATCACGGTTGATGGTGGGCCGAGGGTGGGCGTGGAGGTGAAAGTAGAGAATGAATAGAAAGGAAAAGGTGTTGACAGATTCTTATTAACAACACTTATTTCGCTATTGTTGTTGTTATTGGTAACAGTACCATTATACTTCTAAAGGTTCTTCTCACTATTATGATCTTCATCATTATCATAATTGTATTATTGTTGATGAGAATGATAATTGCATTGGTGATAATGACAACAATTATGATAATAAAAAAGGAATTATCTTGGTAATAAACGATTAAGATTCACAAGAACAATAATGGCGATAACATTAATAAAGATAATGATAATAATGCTAGTACTAATAATGTTATTCGTGATTATGCTAATAGTGATTACAAGCTAATATTAATCATATCAAAGCTGAAAACGATAATTCAATGGTGATGATGACGACGGTAATAAAAATAATGGTGATGATAAGTAATTATAATGATTATAAGTAATAATGATAATTTTAATAATGAAAAATGATAATTATAATACTGACAACAACAGTTGTAATGAAGAAAAAATAACATCATCATTAGATATATAATAATTTAAGGGTCTTTTTTTTAAGGTATTAGTATTGCCGCTTTTAATCTTATCATGATTTTCAGCAATAGAAGTGTTGTGATGTGGATGCAACCTCCATGTCAAACAGCAGCTGATTCCTCCTTCAGCTTGGCCACTTCCAATAAACATAAATAGTTACTTGAATATGCCAATATGCTCTACCTGTATGTTCTATTGTGACCTGTTCTTTCTTGTTTAGTTTTCATTATTTTAGTCGATTTGTTTATCTTGTTTATGCCTTTATATATCTATTAATTTTACTTATTCTCATCATTATTATCTTTAAGAGGTCGCGTCCTCTTGCCATAAATTTAGACCTCCCTTCCCAATATGTCTGTGTTAATGGGTTATATCCACTGCACATTATAAAATTCTTCATTTAAAGTACCAACATATTATTAGACTTATGAATTAGCAAGCACCTCGGTTACTTGCTTTAAGTCAGTGAATATCGTTTTGTTGAATTCCGTCAGCTTACTAAGATAGACTTTAATATATGGTATGTAGGCGTGGATATTGTGCCTATATCCAAGTCAAATTGTGGAATAGGACTCTTCGCCTTTACGAGATAACGCCATAGAGACGATAATAAGATATGAAACTGCAGTAACTACCAAATAGATGGTTTAGGTTAGATAATGGCAGGTTTGTATACTCTTTAAATGCTCTACGTTAGACAAACCGCATTCATGTTGACAAATGTAAAAAAGTATGAATGAGAATGAATATCTTCACAAGAGATTATTTGGCCGGTTTCGAATATGTCTTCGTCAGAAAAACATGACGAAAGTATTTATTCGAAACCGATCAAGTACATCTCTTGCATTGTGAAGATATTCATTCTCATTCATACCTTTCTACGTTAGATTTTTTTCATTTCATGTTATCATGGCTTTCACGTGTTGGCTTCATGAGGCAACATTCAGAATTCCTCATGAATGTGGTGTCCATTTTCTGTGCAAATCTTATACATTTTTCAAGTAGGAAAACCTCCGCAGATTCCTTCCCTGATGCCCATCTTGGGGACCCACTGGTATAACTGGGGTGTTGTGTGGGGGTGAAAGGGAGAGTAAATGTATTAAATGCAATATAAATCTGCCTTAATATAGAATAATTAAACTATATGATTGTCTTAAAGACCTGTTCGCATACCAAGGTCTATATAGGCCTTGATCTCGACTATCACAGAACCGCAACAAAGGTCGACAAACATTCTCTGTCCAATATAGGAAAATTTTACCTTGTACTACATGGCTGCGGGAAAAATTAAATTATACCATTTTCTTAATCAAGTGCGCCAGGTAGTGAATGAGGAGGATAAATGATCTCTCTTATACTTCTTCCTCTTCTTCTTATATGCTGTTCTTCTTCTACTTCTTCTTGTTCTCCTTACTTCTTCCTCTAAGTTTTTATGTATATTTTCCTAAGCGTATATGTACTATTGTCATCATCAACACTACAATGATCACCATCTTTTTGCTCCTGCTTTCAACACTATTATTACAACACGGTACAACATCTCATTATCTAGCGCCGCTGTGCCTCATTTGCTCTTTATTCCTGTCTCTCTATCTTTCTCTTTTCTTTCTCTCTTTCTCTCTCTCTCCCTCCCTCTCTCTCTTTTCATTCCCCACTCTCTCTCTCCCTCTCCTTAGCTCTCTCTCGTTTCTCTCTCCCCCCTTCCCCCCTCTTTCTCTCACTCTTCTTTTCTCTTCTTCTTCTCTCCCTCTCCCTCCCTCTCTCTCTCTCTCTTCTCTCTCTCTCTCTCTCTCTCTCTCTCTCTCTCTCTCTCTCTCTCTCTCTCCTCTCTCTCTCTCTCTCTCCCTCTCCTCCTCTCTCTCTCCTCCCTCCCTCCCTCCCTCTCTCTCCCTCCCCTCCCTCCTCCCTCCCTCCCTCCCTCCCTCCCTCCCTCCTCCCCTCCCCTCTTCCTCCCTTCGTCTTACCTCATTACCAGATGATTGTCTACTAGTCCAGGAATGTAGATTTAGATGCATAATTTTGTGAAGAATTTGTCGGTTTTGTGTTTTTTTTTCCGTCTTCATTTTTTTTTCCTTGTTCTTTTCCGCTGTAGTGAAAGACGTGTGTAATTAGGTTAACTTCCGTTACTTTATATATCTTATTTTTATTTTTCTGTTCTTTGAGGACGGGGGGGGGGGTGGAAGTGGTGTGTGTGTGTGTGTGTGTTGTGTGTGTGTGTGTGTGTGTGTGTGTGTGTGTGTGTGTGTGTGTGTGTGTGTGTGTGTGTGTGTGTGTGTGTGTGTGATTTGTTTATCTGTGATGATATATAATCCCTCTATTTTTATGTATTTGGGATTATATTATGCATATTTTCGTCTAAGAGGCTACCGGCCTATATGATTTAAATTCCGCTTAATTTATAATAATTTATATCTAATTTTGAAGGTTTTCATATTTTTGTATCTATTCTTACCTGTTTACTAATTATTCATTCTATTTATGGTTGTCTGTTTATATTTTCTTAGAAGAAGGATGTGCAACCACATGAAAATGTTGATATATTTATTCATTTATTCATTTCTTTTATAAAATGAAGGGAGAGGTATACTAGCTATTTAATTTTTCTATTGTAAATTTATACTGTGAATGTATGATAACATGTTTCAGTGAATGTTACGACATAAGTATATATAACTAACCAGGCAAATAAAAAGATGAGTAAAGACACCAATTTGTTCACCAACAGACACAAATACGAATTTGGACACACTCACTCACACTCATACTGACACTCGCACACACGTACATAATCACACACTCACACAATCATACTCACATACGCAATCACGCACGCATTCACTCTTACACAGGCGTACACACACACACGCACACACAACCTCTCATTTACTTACTTACACACGCAGACACACAAAGACAGACACGTACATACACAAAGTACTTACATACACACACGCACACACACAAATCAGTGACGAATTACCCACGACAGCAAGAACAGGGTTTTAGGTTACCCTCAACCTAGCCCACCCCTCGCCATGCCCCCCTCCCCCATACCCTTGCCTATCTACCCTAATACCCACCCCTACTGCCCCCATACCCACTCCTTCTACCCCTATTACCCGTCCCCTCCTACCCCATACCCTCTCCCTCCTACTCCCATACCCCCCCTCTTGTCCTTCTCCTCCTACCTTTCCCCTCTTGTACCCCCATACCCATCCTTTCTACCCTTCCCCTCCTGTGGCCCCATACCCACCATCCTACCCTTCCTCCTCTTGTACCCTCGTACCCCCGCCCCCCACACACATAATCTGACACAGACACACCCTATACTCTAAGACCCCCCTCTCTCTCTCCTACCTCCCTCCTTTTCTCTACTCCTTTTCGATATTCCCCCCCTCCCCCCTTCTCATCCCTACATCTCCCCTTCCTCCTACTTCCCTACATCTCATCCCCTCCTTTTCCTTACCCCTTCCCTCCCCCCTCTTTTCCCTACTTCTCTTTCCCTCCCTCTTTTCACTACACCTCCCCCTCCCCTCTTTTCTCTACTCTTCATCCCCTCCATTTTCCCTACTCCTCCTCCCCCTCCACCCCTCTTCCCTACTTCTCCCCCTCCCTCCCTTTTCCCTACTCCCCCCCCCCCTTTCCACACATGTTTAAGGCACGTGTTCGCAACACATTCTTCGCAATTTATAATGTTGATAACATCTTCGCAGACTATACCTGGGACATCATACAGATAATTTGGGCTGTCCTTCCACATCTGTCTTTATCTCTCTTTGTTTTGTCTCTTATTATCTCTCTTCCTCTGTTTAGCTGTCTTTATCATTCTCTTTGTCTTTATGTGTGTCTTTCTCACCCTCTTTCTCGATCGCTCTCTCTCTTTCTTATTCACCATCTTCCCTTCTCTTTCTTTCCTATCTTCTGTTCTTTCTCCTTCCCCCCCCCCTCCTCTCCTCTCCTTGTTACGCCACATTTCGCCACATGTATAATGGGGAATGGAGGACGAGACGGAATGGGGAAGAAGGGAGGAGGGGGGAGGGGGAGGGGGGCGTGTTAGGGTTAGAGAAGTGAGGGGAAAGGGTAAGGGGAGTTACGAAAAAATGAAGAGAAAAAGAGAAACGAGGATAGGGAAGAGGTGTAAGAGAGAGGAAAAAGGGGAGAAACGAGAGAATGGAAGACAAATGTACATTGAGGAACACGGAGGAAGATTGAGAATAAAAAATAGATGTGGATAAAAAGAACAACGAAGAAGCAGAAAATAAAAAAAGACAGACAAAACACAGTCACATGTATAAATATATATATATAAGACTGATGACCTGTCGTTAACCTTGTAAGTAGTGATGCATTGCTGTGAAATGTTGTGATGGAAGAGCCTTTGTTATGGTTGTTATTCCGTGTTCAAGTAGTTTCGTAATTATGTCTTAATTAGCTGTTCATTGTTGTAAGTTGTGTTCATGGTTTCTCTTCTATTTTTTGTATTTCGTTGTTATTTTATCTTCATCGTCATCGTTACCGTTATGATCATTCGAAAAAAAAAATTATACTATTTTATTTACTATTGTTATTTTTTTGTCATTTTCGTTATTTTCATCTTCGTTGCTGATAATAGGATTATAATTATTGTACTGTCATTAACAATAATACTTGCAGGAATTAATTTTTGATAATCTTTATTATCATTATTTTCTTGCTATTATCAAATTTAGTTTTTAAAACAATATAATTTTCATTTATATTTTATTTTTTTTGTAAATGCTGTTCTAAAATATTCTTGCTGTTATCAATGTCGTTATTAACAGCTATTATTACAGTCATCATTATCATCATTCATAGTTATGATTACCGCTATTAATATCATTGCAACTGTTAATAATATTGCACATTAATAACATCATTAGTAGCAACAACAGTGTTAATAATGGTATCATTATCATTTCCTATCATATTATCAATATCTTTGTTATTATACCAATTCTTCTTCTGTTATTATCATCACCATTATCATTATTATATTAATTAACTCATTAACATCATATTTGCTATATTTATTACCGGTATTATTGTTACTACTAACTTTATTTCTCACACTTCTATCACTCCTTTTTTACTGTAAAGACGAAAATACATAGTAAAAGATACAACGTTATTATTTGAACTTCTCCTGAAATATATTATAATTCATGTATATTATAAAGAATACTCTAAAAGAAGTATGATAATAATTGCATAAAATCCGACGCCAAATATAATTACCTCAAAAACATACTCGTTCTTAACAAGGACTCCCAAAAACTAAAAAAAACATCTATAACAATAATTTCCCCGGCGGTTCTCTTGCACGCACCAAAAACTAAAAAAACATCTATAACAAACATTTCCCCGACGGTTCTCTTGCACGCAAAATGTAAAATATCATTTACTCCCGTGAACTTTCGAGTGACGTAACCCTTTCCTTAGCTGCAGTTTCCACGTCCGCTCATAGATGGCAGCACCCCTTGGCTTGGCGGGGGGACTTTGATAAACTTGCTTGAGGAAATATTTTTGGATCGAGTTAAAAGTTACTGGGAGGGGGGGAGGGAGGGGGTTTCTTCCTGAGTTTCTTGACGGTTAGAATAGGGCGGAGAGAGAGAGAGAGAGAGAGAGAGAGAGAGAGAGAGAGAGAGAGAGAGAGAGAGAAGAGAGACGAGAGAGAGAGAGAAGAGAGAGAGAGAGAGAAGGGAAAAATGGTCATTAAAGAAAATACGAGAAGAGTAAGAGGAAAGCAAATTGAAATAATCGGTAAAAACGTAAAAAAAGTAAGTTGTTGATTGTTGCTCACATGTTCTAACCTCTATGGTGCTTTCCTGATCGCAAACAAGGAGGTATTAAATTAGTATATTATATAGACTGAGTTCAAGCTTTTTTTCGCCAGATAAGCAGTCGGTTCCTAGTTTTATTTTCTGGAATATATGGGGAGGTTTGTTGGCCTTTGCCGGAGCGCCGAGACGAGCAAATCTTTTATTTTCATTTTCCTTCTCATCTTTCTCCTACTCAAAACCCTCCAATTCCTTTACTTACTCTTTTTTTTTCTCTTTTTTTTACCTCCCCTTTTTGTTGGTTTTCAATTTCTTCTTTATTGTTTTTCTCCTTCCTTTTTTCACTTTATCTCTCCTTGATATTATTTTTATTTGTAGTCAATAACAGTGCCATTTTTTTCATCACCATTGCCTCTATTCCCCTTTAGTTTATTTTCTTCCTATTTTTCCTCTTCCTTTGCTATTCTCGTCTTTCTCCTCTCTCTCTCTCTCTCTCTCTCTCTCCTCTCCCTCCCTCCCTCCCTCTCCTCTCTCTCTCTCTCTCTCTCTCTCTCTCTCTCTCTTTCTCTCTCTCTCTCTCCCTCCCTCCCTCCCTCTCTCTCTCTTCTTTCTTTACACACACACACACACACACACACACACACACACACACACACACACACACATATATATATATATATATATTATATATATATATATATATAATATATATATATATTATATATATATATATATCCGCCTTCATAACTACAAT
>NW_020869815.1:272433-274933 GCF_003789085.1 Penaeus vannamei | reverse complement strand
ACTCTCTGTCTCTGTCTGTCTGTCTGTCCTGTCTGTCTGTCTGTGTCTGTCTGTTCTCTCTCTCTCTCTCTCTCTCTCTCTCTCTCTCTCTCTCTCTCTCTCTCTCTCTCTCTATCCTATCTATCTCTATCTATCTATCTATCTATCTCTCTCTCTCTCTCTCTCTCTTCTCTCTCTTTCTCTCGCACTCCCTCCCTTTCCCTGTTTTATTTCTCCCTCAATTTCCTCTCCGTGTCTCTCTCCTTCCTCTTCCTCTCTTCCCCTTTCCTCTTTCTCACTCTAATTCTCTTTATCTTTCTCTCCACAAGCAATGATAACAAAAACCCCAAAACCTCTACAAGATTCCTTTAAAATAGACTTTGACCGAGGAATTCAAAAAAAAAAGAAGATAAAAAAAAAAAATAAAAACATACCCACTGCGGTAAGAAGAAGAAGGAAAATAAAGAGAAAGAGAAAGAGATAGAAGCAAAAAAGAAAGAGAGAGTAAATGTTGATAACATGTTGATATCCACTGCAATCGGTAATAGAGAGTCATAACCATTTTTACGGGAATAAGCTCCATGGTTTTGTAAGTTTCAGAGTGGGTCGAAGAGGGAAAAAAAAGAGTCCCTTAAAAAAAAAAAAAAAAAAAAAAAAAAAAAAAAAAAAATGGTCGCTTAAATTCCGGAAGATTTGGGGAGTTTGGTCAGATGTTCCTTGCCTTCTTTCTCTCTCTCTCTCTCTCTCTCTCTCTCTCTCTCGTCTCGTCTTTTCTCCCTCTCTCTCTTCTCGTCGTTTCTCTCTTTCTCTCTCTCTTCTCTCTCCTCTCTCTCTCCTCGTTTCTCTCTTCTCTCTCTCTCTCTCTCTCTTCTCTCCGATCTCTCTCTCTCTCTCTCTCTCTCTCTCTCTCTCTCTCTCGTTCTCTCTGGACATCTCTCTCTCTCTCTCTCTCGTCTCTCTCTCTCATCTCTCTCTTCTCTCTCTCTCTTCTCTCCTCTCTTCTCTTCATCTGTCTTCTCCTCTCTTCTCCTCTTTTCTCTCCTCTCTCTCTCTCGTTCTCTCTCTCTCTCTCTTATCTCTCTCGTTCGTCCTTCAACTTTCCGCTCAAATCATCCTCTCTCTCACTCTCTCCGTTCGTGCTTTCACTTTCACGCTCTCTCTCTCTCTCTCATCTCTCTCTCTCTCTCTCTCTCTCTCCTCTCTCTGGCTCACTCCCCTCTGCGTTTCGTCTTTCCTACTTTCGTTCTTAGCTCTCTCCTCTCTCTCCTCTCTCTCTCTCTCGTTCTCCTCTCTCTCTCTCTTCTCTCTCTCTCTCTCCTCTCTCGTCTCTCTCTCTCCTCTCCTGTCTCTCTCTCTCTCCTCTCTCTCTCTCCTCTCTCTCGTCTCTCTCTTCTCTCGTCTCTCTCCGTCTCTCATACTCCTCTCTCTCTCGTCTCTCTCTCTCATCTCATCTCTCTTCTCCTATCTCTCTCTCTCTCTCCTCTCTCTCTCTCCTCTCCTCTCTCTCTCTCTCCTTATTCTCTCTCTCTCNCGAGAGAGAGAGAGGAGGAGGAGGAGAGGCACTAGAAGAGAGAGGAGAGAGGAGAGAGAGAGAGAGAGAAGAGACTGAAAAATAGTCTTTTGGGGCTTTTCCTGAAGTTTTGCTCTGAAGTTGAATTTTTGGTTTTTTCGGCGGGGTGGGAGGGGGAAGGGGGGGGAGGGGTAGAGTTGACCTTTTAGTCATTTGTTTGTTTGTTTTTTTTCGCTCACGGTCTCTCTTCTCTTACTGCTTTGTTCACCCCCTTTTTCTGTTGGTCTCTCTTTCTGTCTCTCTCTTTTTGTCTGTCTGTCTGTATCCGTCTGTGTCCATGTCTCTTTCTGTCTGTCTGTCTGTCTGTCTTTCTCTGTCTCTGTCAATGATAATGATACGAATGAGAATGATGATAGTATTGAAATAGTAATGATAATAACAATAATACTGATAATGATTAATAACAATAATAATAATAATGACAATAACCATAACAACAACAACAATAACAACAGCAATAATGATAATAATAATGATAACAACAACAATATCAACGACAATCATAATGACAACAATAATAATCATAAAAGCCATCCTCATCCTCATACCCATAAGCAAAATAACGACAAAGATAACAACAATAACTAGAAAAAGATGAAGAATAATGACAACAGCATCTTATCGCCAATTCCCCAGTCCCACTCCCTGTCAGCTGCCGGCTCTCAAACCGCTCTGTGTCAGGGCTGCCAGTGTCATATGACTCGTGTTGTGTCGAGCGGGCGGGGCGAAGGGGCGAGTTTAGTCAGTTATTCTGCAGCTGATGTCGTGGGCGTCCTTTTGAGATTCACCCTGTGCACGCCACGCCCGTCGATAATGCGGGCGTCTCGTATCCTTCCTTCCCTGTCTGAGGGTGGGTGGGTTTGGGTACACTTTTTTCCACTTTTTTGGGTGGCCTTCTCTTTACCCTACGAGTGTCTGTTGTCTGTATATGAGTAATTAAGAGTATTCGAG
>NW_020869815.1:247433-267433 GCF_003789085.1 Penaeus vannamei | reverse complement strand
GCTAAAGGAATTTATTGTTTTTGAGTAAAAGCTAACCCGTTTGGCATCTTCGTTCTTGTTACGGAAACACAGAAGGAGTATGTGTTATTTTAGGAAACTGTTCCAAGTGTTAATTGATTCATAGACCGTGTTAGAGAAGCTGCTTATCTAAACTTAAGCTTAAACGATGAATATTTCTTTAGCAGACGTGGGTGGGGACGGTATCATATTAAATAAGAGAGAACGAGCTTAAAATGAACACAGCTGTTAAGACTTTTCCTTTTTTGTCTTTGGCAGTTGTAAAAGGGTATACAACCTTACAAAGTTTTTCTTTTTTTTCTAATCCTTTAAGTTATACATTGCTGCCCATCAAATCAAATAAGAAAAAAAGCATGATTTAAAAACCTCGTAAGATACACTAAATATAAAGAACAAAAAAAGAAACCGCATCTTCAACAGCAATTCATAATCAGCAGAGATACGACCATTACCCTTCTTTCCGTTTCAGAAGTATATTTATCATAACGATTACAGTATATCAACGAAACTAAAAGCACAGATAAGACACGCCACTGCAGCTTCACTCCTTGTTACCGGGATGAGCTAAAAAGAACTATGCTATCCATTGTAGCCTTTGAACAAGCAGCTATTGTGGAGATGACAAAGGAGAAGGTTATTGCGGTATAACTCACGCCCAAATAGACGCACGCATATACACGTATGCACGTAGACTCGTAGAGATGCATATTTGAAGAGACGAGAGAGAAGGAAGGGGGGAGTGGAGAGAGATTAGGAGAGGGGAGAGGAGGGATGGAAGAGAATGAGAGGGATGAGGGAGGGAGGAGGGAGAGATGAGGGATGGAGAGAGAAATGCGAGATAGAGAGGGAGGGAGGAGAGGGAAGAGAGGAGAGAGGAGGGAAGAAGAGACCGAGAGAGAGAACGGGGGGGACAAAGAGAGAAAAGAGAGAGAAGTGAGGGAGGGAAAGAGATAAAGAAGGAAAGAGGAAACAGAGAGAGAGAAGGGGTGGGGGAGAGACGGAAGAAGAGACACGAGAGAGAAAAAGATGAGAGGATGAAAGAGAGAGAAGTGGGGGGGGGGGGGAGGGAAGAAGAAAGAGGTTCGGAGGAGAAGAGAAAGAGGAGAACAGGAAGAAAGTGAAAAAAAAAAAGCAGAAAGAGAAAAAGAAAAAAAACCGAAAAAGAAAACAGACAGGGAAGAGGGAAATAATCTATATGAAATCTAAAATAAACGATAACCAATACCATAATAAAGGAAGACAAGTTACGAAGGCTAGGCCAAACCAATACATCCAATATAGAACTCGACAAAGAAACGCAAGTTAAAAATGGGAGAAAGCATACAATAAAATAACAGAAAACCTTAAAAAAAGTTATATAAAGAGGAAACGAATCGTGGAGTGTATAAGGAACCATACACGTAGGGTAAGACTTCTGCATCTTATATCAAAAGGGAACAGCGGATTTACCTAGACAAAGGTGGGAACCACGAAAAAACTACGCATGGAAAGCCACCACCTACGCACGGGTAACTTCATCAATAGGGATAAGTGTGACAATAAGGCTAAAGTTGAGCACAAGAACCTGTAGTCTCAAAGATATTAAAAGGATGATGTTTCCATTAGTGAGCAGACATGTGTAACGATTGCTGACAGAATACCAAAGTTATGTAAAGCTCCCGATATCTATCATCCAGATATAGCGAGCATGGTGCCCAAGGTTGAACTCCAGATGTACTCACCGGATAGAGTAGATCATTGAAGAAATGTATCTGACCCTAAAATAAGGATAAGGACACTAGCACATTAGTTACTCGTAGCTTAGGCCACTCAATGAGTGCATGTATGGCAGATATTGGATAACCAAAATTACCTGCATTCAGTTGTGGCGTCCCAAAACACCCACAGCCTCATGATTAAAGATGTATACACTAAATTGATTGAAAAAAGCATC
This sequence comes from Penaeus vannamei, assembly GCF_003789085.1. Lineage (NCBI taxonomy): Eukaryota > Metazoa > Arthropoda > Malacostraca > Decapoda > Penaeidae > Penaeus > Penaeus vannamei. The sequence goes on along the minus strand of NW_020869815.1, from coordinate 265,482 downwards.
ACCAGTCATAAGATTAGACCGGATAGACACGAGGAGCAGCAGTCGGATCAAATAACTCACAGAAAGCAAGCTGACTTCGGACCAGAGGCGCTACAAGTAATGATGAAGAAAAAGTAAGTACGACAATTGGTCAGGTAATAATATGTAATACGCGGCAGAGTAGCCAAAACGATAGATGCCATTGGGGACACGGACCTATAGCCACATCCCCCCAGAGATTGGATGACTTCTGCGTGAATTAGGGACTCACATCACCTACCTCGGTACAACAGGAGTGTTAGTTATGAACAAGTATCAGTTACCAAATCAGACCAAGAGGGGGGCCACAGAAGCGATGGGAGAAATAGGATGAGTCCGCTCTATTTAAATTCTATACTAACGAGTGTCTGGCCAAAAGGAAAGATTGATCTATAAGGCTGAGTACGACACCATGTACAGGTTGGCATGATAATGATAACAAACAAGTGATATACTCGCAATCAGGGGGAGTCAAAAGTAATAACAAAAGCTGATGATTATAAATGATAATAGACTACATAGATTTTTGAAAGAATAGAGGAGTAAATGAGAAGAATGATTTATCAATAGAATGGATTAAAGTAAAATAGTAATAGGTTAAAGGTAATTAACGTAGTCAAATAGGAAAGAATTAAACTTGGGGAATAATGAAAGATGGAATAATGGGAATATTATGAATAACAATAATACAATAATATATTAGTAATGATAATAAAATAATGAGATAGTAATGGTAGACTGACCTCAGAATCAGATAATAGAGGATAAGATAGAAAAGGCATAATGATAAATAGCTACTGATTAATGACGAAGACCGATGAGCAATAATAATAGAGTAAAAAGAAGTAAGGAGTGTAATAATACAAAAGGGAGGGGAAGAAGATGTGTTTACGGAATACTGACACAAAACAGAGGGAGTAACAGTTTTCGAGTGTGAAGAGTTTTATAGTGCAGTAGATCTAGGTTCATATATTGTAATCCTATTTTTCTTTCATTCTTTTTGGATGTGATGTAACGATGGTGGGGAGAGATGGTGTGACAGCCACATGACATGATGAAACATGTGGAAAGGAACACATTACTGCAGACACATACAAACACACGCACACGCACTTATGCACGCACGCATACACTCTCTCGCTCACTCACTCACATGCACATGCACGCACACAACACACACAAACACACACACACACACACACACACACATACACACACACACACACACACACACCAGTGCATACATACCCACAACACATGTCACACAACGCACACACACACTCTAATACATGATGCGTGCGTGCGCGTGTGTGGACCAGGTTCCTATCAAGTTTCAGTGATTCATACGTAGCATGATAAGAAAATAAAAAAAAAATAAAATTCTCTAGCATGTCTTAGTCGACCAACAACAGACAGCTTGCAGTAGAGGTAAGTGCAGCTTGAAACGAACATTTGAATGGAAACGAGAATAACGAAGTAGATAATAAAGGAAATAAATGTCGTTTTTTTCTTTTGGCAATATTTTAAAGGCGTAAATTGTTATATATACACTGATTCTGTCTTCTGTCTTTCTTTCGTCTCTCTTTCTCTCTCTCTGTTTCAACCTATTTCTCTCTCTCTCTCTCTCCTCCTTCTGTCTCTCTGTCGCTCTTCTCTCTCTCTCTCTCTCTCTCTCTCTATCTCTCTCTCTTCTCTCTCTCTCTCTCTCTCATCTCTTTCTGTGTTCTCTCTCTCTCTCTCTCTCTCTCTTCTCTCTCTCTTCTCCTCTCCTCTCTCTCTCTCTCTCTCTCTCTCCTCTCCTCTCTCTCTCTCTCTCTCTCTCTCTCTCTCTCTCTCTCTCTCTACCCCTTCTCTCTCTCTCTCTCTCGCTTTCCCCTCTCTTTCTCTCTCCCATACATGCATTTACACATGCACACGTATACATACACACACACGCCACACATATACACATAAACAAACAAACACACAAAAATCACAAAAAACACACACACACACACACACACACACACACACACACACACACACACACACNCGATCTCGGGATAACAACTAAATTCGGTGAAGTATAACAACCGTGTTCCTGCTCCAGAGATTCGTCAGAGATTCGTCTCCATCACCATAACGGGAAACCCAATTTGCGTATTTCAGCGTACTATCGGAGTCAAAAGTCCGACTCCACCTCCGGCCCAGCGAATGTTTATTCAACTCGCCTCGAGATGTCGCAGGATTCGGTGCCAGTGGAACCGAACGAGGAGGGGGGGGGGGGGTAGGGAGGGTATAGTAAGGGGGTAGGGGGGGGGGCAGGTAGGGGTAGAGTTCGGTATTTTGCTGATCTCATTTTTATCGTATGCTTTTGATTGCCAATCTTGTTTCGTCCGTGCGTTGTGCTTATAGTTTACACCTGAAAATATATTTCAGGTGACTATGGACTTCTGATAAGAGATGGACACTTGTGAGTGCGGACTTGAAGTAAATTGATTTTGGCGTAAAACTGGGTGATGATTAAGAACATAGTCATTAAAGATTGGCACGCGCTCACACACACACACATACACATGCGCGTTTGTCCTAGGAGAATTTTCTTGTAACTCTTATTAATATCATTATAATCATTATTGGTATTGTCGTCATCATCATTATCATCATCATCATCACCATCACCATCATCATCACTGCACTGCATTTTGACCGTCATTTCATGCACGTGGATTATTTACACGACTGTTCTAAGGTGGAAGTTAAGAAGGTACGAGAGGAAGGAGAGACGGGGAGAATGAGAGATGGGGTGAATGAGGGAGGAGGAGAGTGAGGGTGTACATACACACACACATACACATACGCATATATATACACATACATGTTTGTAGGCCTTAGTGACATCATTCCAATTCTCTATATTTACATTTATAATCTATTGATCTATCCTTTCATCTATCATCTCTTTCATCTCTCTTTTACCTCTTTTCCTTCCCTCCTTCGCATTCTATCTCCCTTGCTCTCCTCTCCTCCTTGTCTGCTATTCAGCTGTTATTTGAATATTCTTTAACAATGTCTTCTCGATATTGCGTTTTCATATCTTCGGCAAATAACAACAACGAATAACGCATGGATTCTGAAAAAGATTTTTAAAAAGTGTGTTAAGATGATCTACGTAAAACAATTCATGAATTTCTATCACGGTATTTAGCTGGTCATTATAGTCCTTTTCATCCGAGCACTAAAACTCCATCAGCTTGTCCTTCGTCCCGGCGAGTGGGAAAGATAGATTATCCGAGTGGAGGAAAAAAAGGAGCGGAAACTCTACGGAAGAAAACCCACGATTCATCTTGTGGTTGCTCTGCACGCGCTTTTTGTGCTTGTCTTCTCTTGCGGCGATGTGGGAGTTTGTGAGGTTTCATTTGTCTTTTTATGTAGCTGTTCTTGGATATATCATGGGGTGAATAGATCCATTACATTTACTCCGCTTAGTCTTTATTTTTTCTTTTTGTGCACGCCAGAGAGGAGAAACGACGCACTCTCTTTTTCTTCTCTCTCTGACACACACACGCACACACACACACACACACACACACACACACACACACACACACACACACACACACACACACACACACACACACACACACACACACACACACAGATAGATAGATACATATATACATATATTTTGGCAGAGAATCGAATCATTATATTATCCATTGTAACTGGAATATATTGCATAAACGAGGTAGACTTGTATACTTTGAGAATGCATTTCTGGGCGTTACCGATGTCTCTATCGCTGCTGGTCTTAAATACACTTGTTTGCGGGATATGGTTAAGTTTATCTTAATTCAATACAAAAAAAAAAAAAAAAAAAAAACAGTGACAGCAGGGTATCCAACAAGTAGACTTCAGGTAGCAGTGAGTAAAGACTACTTTACATCCTGATATTTAATCAAAGAATGATCAGAGAGAGAGCGAGAGAGCGAGAGAGCGAGAGAGCGAGAGACGAGAGAGCGAATAGTTATACAGATATGAAGTTTTGCTATTACTTCATCACACCTATGGTATTTTAGTGTCGATTTACCATTGAAAAGTCAGATACGGATATTACAATGAGAAATTATTCCTCTTCCTACCGGTCACTGGATATTGAGAATAAAATGGTCCAATCTTACACGCAACTACCTCTGACTGCCACTGCTGAACACTGCCACACGCTTAGCGGTTTGTGCCTAAACTGCTGACGAGGCGATAGTAATATTGCAAACTTTGGGGAACGAAAAGTTAGATTCAAGTTTAAGTTTGAGTTTAAGATTATGTTCATTTGAATTAGCATAATACAAATTAAGTCCTTGTTAACTTTTCAGTTCTAGTTGGGTTACATTTTCATTTTAATTGTTGGTGAAGTGAAAGTTTACTATTAATAATTTGATAATATCTTAATCCTAGAGGCACGATTTTGATTCTACACTTTTTTTTTATATACCTCAAGATTAAATTCATAGACAATCTCATTTATGTTCCATGCTTTAAGGCTATGAAATTAATTAGTTGATAATAAGTCCTTGTGATTGTTCTGTGAATTATTTATGGTATGAAAAGGTATATTAGTGGGTAATATAAAGCATACAAATATATAAATAGCTATAATCAAATATTGTATCATTAAGGAGAAACATATTTTCTACACAGTATAAACAAGCACCAGAATATAAATAATAATTGTCACTAATTCTACTATAATTATAAACATTACTCCTGTAATTAGTGCTGTTACTAGTATATCAGTAAAAATAATGGTTCCAACAATATTTTTGAAACTGCCATTGTATCATCATAAGTATGACACTTGTAATGATTGTTTTTATCAGTCATGCGTTCCCCTTTCATTATATTCAGCTACATATTTTCACTTACAATCAAATTAATGAACTTTTTGAACACCTTTATAATTTTCACTGTGGCTCACTAAGCATAGGCTAGATTATATAACAGGCGTCATCTGTTGAACGATATCCTGATATTTTTGTAACTAGAATACTGAATTAGTCAGGTATATATAATGGTATTCTAGATAATGATTTTAATATGAACCTACCGCGCGCGCGCGCGTGTGTGTGTGTGTGTGATTTTGTGTTCTTGTGTGCAATACTCAGTAACAGGAAAATATAGGGTTACTCAATATACCCAATGTTAAAAATACAAGAAAATGCAAAAACAATGAAAATATATGAATTTTCAGATATATGTCTTGCAAAAGTCTTACTCAAGCTATCTGCTACGCCATTGTATAAGAAGATAGAATTGTTTCTCCTTGCAACGGTCAGTATTCAAATGCTGCAATGTCTGCATTGTAACGAAACGTGAGAGTGTCCATACCATTCTTTATGTAGTGTATAAAACAAATAAACAAATAAAATACAAATATATACACATAAAAAACAGTTTCAAAACAAGACACTTTCGAAATCTCGAAGACATCTCGAAACTAAAGTCCAATCTTCTATTTACTTCCCCGAGTGTGCAGGACTTTGCTTATTCCATTTTATCAACAAGATAAATAGGGTAAGAATGAGAATGAACAACCATTAAGGAATCGAATATAACCTTAAGCGTTTCGGTGTTATTCAAATGGAAATGTAACATCGACAGGTATTCATTGTGTTGTTACAAGGTATTGCAGTTCATACCTCTTCTGCATTCTGTTACAGTGAACGTTGAGTTACGAAGAGAGAAACAGTAAAATACGTAAAAAAATAAATAAAAAATAAAATAGAATGTAATTCATGATATTGGTTACATCCGCTTTAAGGAAAACTTACTCGGGATGCGAACTTTCTGAAGTGCAATACTAAAGCTGTAGGATGTTTTAGGGGGAAATGGAATGCAGAAAAAATATACCGATAAAAGGAAGAGGACAGAGAAATTAAATATTTAGATGAAGAAAAGACACTTCGGGAAGAGAGAGAGAGAGAGAGAGAGAGAGAGAGAGAGAGAGAGAGAGAGAGAGAGAGAGAGAGAGTGAGAGTGAGAGTGAAGACAGACAAAGATAAAGAGTGGGGGGGGGGGATAAGACAGAATTCTGGTTGAGGTGTGTGTGTGTGTGTGTGTGTGTGTGTGTGTGTGTGTGTGTGTGTGTGTGTGTGTGTGTGTGTGTGTGTGTGTGTGTGTGTGTTTCGATATCCTCTGCCCATGTAATTACATTGCCTTTAATAGACTACATTTTCTTCTGGTTACCTTTGATCCACCGAAACCAAATGACGTACCGATATAGACTTACCTTTTCGGTTTGGCTGAACATTTTGCCGCGTCTTCCTTTTCAATATACATTCGAGAGGGACTTTCAACTTCGTATTGATCTGAAGTAGGACATGCAAATTCTTGATCAGTGAGTGGGAAGCCAAATATTCATCAGTGTGCAATTCTCGAAAGTTTATTTTTTAAACAACGATCCAATAGCGGATCGGATAGAATAAGGTAGCATCATGTAAAAGATTTTTATTTTTTTTTTTAATGTCATTCGTGTTTGCTAGGCATCCACTAATAAACCTATTGATTTATAATCATTTCTAGTTTTTATTTTTATTTATTTATTTATTTTTATTTATTTATTTTTTATTTTTTTGCTTGCACGCGTTATTTCCTCGTCGTTATGGTCAAAATGTAGAGAAAACGGTTATCATACCCAAGGTACTCCTTAGACAGATAATACCACTCTCCTTCGTTGAAAATTCTAGTAGGCAACAACCAAGCTGACTCCCGCCTTTGTTACCATCGGTTATGGCAAATAGCAACAGGGTTTATTTATTTTCCTGTTTTTATTTACCATTTGTTATTACTGAACTGATTCCAAAATAGACTGAGATGACACTTTCGTAAAATATTATATAGACTGACAGGGGTGAAAATGGAGTAGTGTTAAATGATGTCATCGTGTTTAACCACTGACGGTATTTTGTAAGATTCCAGATATGGCTAGATAAATAATTTATATAATATACTTAATGGTGTTATAGCTACTAATGGTAAAAAAACATTCACTTTTATTTATCCTGAAATTGTTCCCGTAGGAAATCCTCAAAATATTCTAGGGAAAAAGTCGATTTTATTTTTTCTGTGTGCTTTCTTTTCGAATAACTTGATAATAAAACTTTAAGATATAGATAAGATTCAGTCCCAAGTAGCTAACGAATTCACAGAGCTCAACCTATTAATAAGAAAAAAAAAGTAATGTAAATATTAGTAATATGTATGGCCTAAACTGTCGGAGTGCTAAATAAATAGTGTGTTACTGAAATATCATCAATTACACACACACATCTATATATCTATTGTGCTAGAATTACTTTTTTCTATAAAAGTATCCCAAAAAAAAAAAATGCAGTTCCTATTTCGACATGACTGGCCCTCCAAAACCCTCCCTTCACACCTTCAACTTCCTTCGTCAACTCCTCTGGAAAACGAGCATGAAGTCCTATGGAAACGCGAAGGTCTTCTGGATCCAGATCACCATCTAAGAGCAACAGCCAAGTGGAGAATCCGGGACAAACCTAAGCTAAAACAAACCTCAACTTGATCTACTGCTGAGCTATTGACGTCTAAGCCGAGCAAAGCACAAGCCATTCAGAGGTAACGCTACGTATCTGCACTCAGCCGCTTCGGTTTTCAAAGCGGAGAAGATTCTGCTGTGCAAGGAAATCTTCAAGGAGGGAAGGAGAAAGTTGCTTAGAAAATGACTGTTGCACTGAGTCTGAACTGTTGCAGATTCCTCGAAGTCCATAACTTTAACGCTCACCCTGGTAACTCCGAGAGCTTGAGATCGTGCCCCGAAGACGAGAGCAATAGCATGATGAGGCACTTTATTTAGAGATGGATTCGTGAAAGTTTTTATAGTGTTTTAAGTCACGTTTACATAACTTTAGCTTAGATATATGGTGGGCTGGATTCATATTATTTCTGGCTTTGTATAATTGAAAATGTTATATGCTTCAATTTCTATATTATTTCTACTTGTCAACTCTGTATATAGAATATGGCAGTTCATAAGCAGCAACTACCCTAGAATCAACTTTATATTTAGTCACTCATATGATAAATAATTTAAGTAAACTAATATTAGTAAAAAGTGCACCCTACTCATAAAAGCATTAGGAGGAAGGTGCACAAGACTAGCTGTTTCCAATTTAAGTAGTTAAATTAGTCACTGACAATAACGAACCATTGGTATTTAACACTACAGATAATCCTTCGATCACTGTCCTTTTAGCGGTGACATTAATCCTCAACAATTCTAATATAATCATAGTCATTGCCATTATAATAAATTTTGTCACGGGCGCCAGGACATATTTTAATGTTTCTGATTTTTTTTTTTCTTATCCCTATAAAAGACAGGAATTGGCAGTTTGTTGTTTCTGCATATTATTGTTATTATTTGTTTCTATTGTCTTTATCTAGCTGCTTTTGGTTTGTTCACTTGTTAGCAGAATTGTGTAGAAAGTTACAACTAAATAATGATGGAATTCACCTGGTTGGGTAGATTACGGTGTTGTAGAGTTTTAAGAATTTTTTCAGTTATTTTTATCATAATTGTGCAGGTCTATTGTTACCATTACTACTACTCTTACTGTTACTACTACGACCTATCATTCCTGTTATTATTATTATTATCATTATTATTATTATTATGATTATATTATATATATATTATATGATGATATATATATATATCTATTATTATTATTATTATTATTATTATTATTATTATTATTATTATTATATATCGTCATAATTATCATTATTATTACTGTTATTAATATCACCCCTTCAGCCAAACAGGCGATTCCTCCCGCTGCATATAATCCAAGGGATCCGTCATTTGATGAATTGCAATCCCACAGGTGAAGGGGCCTCAGGTGCGGGCAACCCCTTTGTATAATACAGCTTAGTGGCATATTTATGAAAGAAATATTGCAACAATGATGATAATCGCCGTTGATAAAAAATATGGTAATTAGGATGAGAATGAGCCTATTAATGATAAAAGTAAAGGTAATGAAAATAACGGTGATTTTAGTGACCATAATGGTGAGAATTATACTACTTGTAATGATACTAATAATGATAATGTTAATTATAAAAGTAATGACAATAATGATGATTATAATAATCTTTGTCATTGTCATTGTCACGTCTATCTGTTTTAGTAGTTTATATATATTTAGTACGATTATTGTTATCATTAATGGACATGAGAAATATTAATACGATCATTAGAAGACGACTATTATATTACTATATATATATATATATAATATAATCAGTAGTAGTGTATGATAATGAAGATCATAGCATTGACTTTTTCATGTTATCGGTCTTGAGATATTTTAGTTAATATTATCCAACTCTTTTATCATTTCACCATCAATGAGAGTGAGCGAGTGAGAGAGAGAGAGAGAGAGAGTCTATGAGTGTGAGTGAGTGGAGTGTGAGAGTGAGTGTATGTGAGTGAGCAAGTGAAAGAGAAAGTGAGAGTGAGTGAGTAAGAGAAAGAAAGATAGAGGAGAGAGAAAAGAAAGCGAAAGAGAGAACCAGAGCAGAACGAGAATGAAAATAATACAATAATTCCTCCACCATTACCACCCATCGCTCCCCCGTCCTCATTCCGATCCGATCAACCCCGTCCTACGCTTGTCAAAACACGCCGCCAAAACGACCACAAGACCACCTCCGTCAAGTCCCTCACCCATCCCTCCGGGTCCCAATCCTCTCCTCCTCCTCCTCCTCCTCCTCGAGAAGACCCCAGCTCCTCCAAGGACTTACACTTGGGGAGACTAAAAACAACAGCTGCAGCTTCAAACTTCCCCCTTGGGCGAGGCATCAACTTCTTGTGCTTCACTTGGGCAAAGTTGATGTAACTAACTGCGCCCTAATTATGCTTGGATTATTTTCAGCCCGGATTAAATGAACGTTAGGCACTGCTAGATAAAGGGCCTTGGCTGCTTGAAGTTGTCGAGGGAAAGATGCTTGTCTATCTGTCTATCTATCTATATTGTCGAGGTAAGGTTAAATTCTGCAAAAGCGGGGATATATATTTTTTTATGTTTATTTACTTGACCATTATGTTTTATTCGCTTTCGTATTATCATATTCTTTATTTGTGTCTGTGTGAGGAAATGTGATATATCATTATATTATGTTTTTGTTACCGAGTTCTATTTCGTCAAAGTGTTATTTTCATTAGATGTAGGTCTGCGATAATTTTAATTAATGTCGAAAATTGTTTAACCTTAGATGATTACCGAAACTTTGTCTCTCTCAAACACATATTCATCCATTCACTCATTCATTCATTCACTCATCCATTCACTCACTCACTCACTCACTCACTCACTCACTCACTCACTCACTCACTCACTCACTCACTCGCAGTCAGGAGGCATAGAGGCACACACGCAGAAATATAGAGATTGTTAAATGAATGGAGAGAGAGAGAGAGAGAGAGAGCGGGGGGATTCTCCTCGCTGAGCAAGAGAATATGTTGCGTCTGTGTGATAGCAAGAAAGAGATCGAGAGAGAGAATAGAGAGAAAATGGTACATGCATTACGTATTTCCGCACATCTAACCATGACACCCATTTATTTCCAATCCATGACTAAACAAAATATACAAAAAACGAAATAAAAACTTCCAATTTAACACAAGGAAGGAACAGAACACGAATACCACCTTTTTTAAAGCAATAACACAAACTAAGAGATAAGGGAAAAGATACTGAAATGGACCTGAAGACCTCCAATGGTCTCTTCAACAGATCCTTTTTTCTCTTCGGATTTCGGTCCTCCACTCACATCTCCTAAAAAGAGGAATTGAGGAGGGACGGAGGGAGGAGAGGAATGAGGGAGAATGGAGGAACAGGAGAAAGGAGGAGGAGTAGTAAAGGAAAGAAGGATGGAGGGAGTGAGGGAGTGTGTATATGCATTCAGCTATTTGGTGTGTGTGTGTGTGTGTCAGTGTGTGCATATAATCTATCCATGTATATACTGTATATATGTATTTATCTATAGCAGCACTGACCCATTGTATCCAAGTTTTGTTTGTTTTGTTTGTTTTTTCCGGCGTGTTTATGATGCAAGGATTACGAGATGATATTATAATGCTTTAATTCCTTAAATAAGCTCGAAAAAAGTTGTATCCAAAATAGGACACTGGGACAGTATAATAATGCATACATTTAATAAAAAGCTTGAAGAAAAAAAAAATGTTGTCAAAGAGGACCTTTGGGTAATATAATAGCATTTTCTAATAACAAGCTGTTCACAACTGAGGACATTATATCAAGCTCATATCTTCCCTTTCGATTTGTTATATAGATGAAAAGCCTACAGAAATATAATTCTGCTTCTGAAATATCATAAAATACCACTTCTTTCCCCGCAGAGATGTTGCATACTTGCCAGCCAACCAGCCATGGTGATCTACACCTTCCAATTAGGTGTTGTAAATGTTCAGAACATTTGGCTGAGGAACATCTCCTTTTGCTTTTATATTCCTTTGTCATGTCTTTACCTTGTTGACAGGCTCAGTAGTATCATAGATTGTTGCAAGACACATACTTGTCAGACTATCTTATAAAAAGTATTTTTTCATGTGTCAAACATAAAATCAAAGGTTCCTCGCTTCTCGTTCTTCATGATAACTGTTAAAATTTTCTCAGTCTGTTTCCTCTGACTGTACCCGTGGTTTGATAACCGAATTCCTAAGATGAACCAACAAATCATACCCAGTTGTCAAAGAAAACAGTGAGAATTTAGCACTTTTTACAGCCTCTAACATTCTTTGTTTCGAGTAACAGATTATCATCATCTTCATTCTTAGAACTATTACCACCATAAAAATCAAAACTGTGACAGTAACCTGACACTTCACAAACAGCCCAGAGTTTGTACCCGAATCTCATAAGCTGCTTTAGCGACTTATGAACTTAGTACTTTCAAATCATTTCATCTACAGATATACATTCCTCAAATATGCCAAACTCCAGAAATGACTTTGAATAGTGACAATGGAGACCTAATATTGAAACATTTGGCATGTGCATTGTCCTTATTATTGCAAAAATGTATGTTTTTTTACAGACTGATAACGATTTCTATATATTGAATTTTGAATTATTGAAACCTCTAGTTCTTCCTTGCTTGACGAATAATCCCTCAGAATGGATTTTTGTGATATCCAGAAAATAGTATCCCAATGAATGTTTTGAGCGCACCAACAATGAATGTAAAATCACATATTCTTACATGAACTTACATACCGAACTTTTTCTGACGATGTGCTCACAGATACTCGGAGTCATCAGTTTCTCAGGAAGTTCCAGAGGCAATAAATTATCTAGGCTGTCTTTCATTTTCTGCGAGCATTCATTCGGAAGTTCGGAACGCTTTTTGACGTGTAAGAGGACAGGTTTTCACGATATTATCCCAGTGCCTTCAGTTGAGGACAGGCATTTTGTAACATTGCTGGCTTACTTTGTCCCGACAATAATTACTTGATATATAATGCTTAAGACAGACCAGTATCTTGACACATGACAACATATGCAAAATTAACTTGGGTATTCTTGTATTCCGTATTCACGCTGGAATGGTGGCTTCTTTGTATCTCAATTTAACACCAAAATTGAATACTTAAGTATACATCCCTTATAGTTATAAATCTATGTACAGCTACACAAAAAATAATAGAAAATCATACTAAGCATTCTGACACAATCAACGAAACTTTTAAAAAATATAGTTGTTAACGCTACTAATCAGCTCGTATCCCTGATTTTCAACTACTTTTAGGTATGTGCGACTTATCTGAACATTGCAAAGCATATTCCATCCCTTACGAGAATAAAATTATTTAACAGTCAATATGAATTCCGGAACGGCTTTTCGAGACGTCAATCAGAACAAGACAAATTCGAAGCCCAAAATACACACCCTTCCCTAACATGAAGCCCTATTCGTTATTGAATGTTTCAACACCCTACTTAACATTAGTTTTCTGTGTGGCTGTACCTTCGTGTTGTTCTATTAGCTATTCTATGAAATAGGATGGTGGTTTATCAGGTATCCTAATATGAAGACGGGAGGATACAAGAGGCTAAGCTCTAGTTTCTCAAAGCCAATATACATTTATATATATACGTGTCTATGTATATATATATATATATATATATATATATATATATATATATATATATATATATATTATATATATACATTATATATTAGATTGATAGATACTGAAATACCCAATGGCACTGTATAATTTGCTCATTGAAACCAATGATATAAATCATATGAAAGGTATTTCAAAGAAAACAGCCTTCTAAAGTAAGACTGTTGTTTGAATGAATAGTTAGATAACAAAAAAAGAACACATATATAACATATACATACATTCATACATATATATATATATATATATATATATATATATATATTATATATATATATATATATATATATATATATATATATGCATGCATGTATACATGTCAAGAAATAATTGTATATAGATAGATAGATAGATAGATAGATAGATATAGATATAGATATATGTACATAAATGTACATATATATATGTGTGTGTGTGAATATATATATATATATATATATATATATATATTATATATATGTGTGTGTGTGTGTGTGTGTGTGTGTGTGTGTGTGTGTGTGTGTGTGTGTGTGTGTGTGTGTGTGTGTGTGTGTGTGGGTGTGTGTGTGTGTGTGTATGTATATGTATTATATGTATGTATATGTGTATACATATACATATATACATACATACAATGTTTTCATACAGCATATCTTTCTTTTGTTCCTGACATTTCTCTTGATTTTTCTCTCTTCCTCCCTACATCACGCCAGCCCTCCCTCCCGCTTCCCCGCTGCAGGAATTTGAGAGTTGAAAGAATGGTAATTGCAAATTGACGAGATTTAGATCCTGTGCGATCCTCGAGGCTTCCGACGGATGCTAGGTGCCTGGATTTAAAAGGGGAGGGGGGAGAGGGGGCGGGAGGGAGGGAGGGAAGGGAGGGTGAGAGGTGAGGGGGAGAGGGGAGGTGAGGGGAGGAGGGGCGAAGGGAGGGAGGTGAGGGGGAGAGGGGGCGGGGGGAAGGAGGGGAGGTGAGGGGATGGGGAGAGGGGGCGGGGAGGAGGGAGGGGAGGAGAGGGGGGGAGGGGGGAGGGTGGTGAAGGGATGGGGAAGGGGAGAGAGGTTTAGAGGGTAGGGGAGGGACGGAGGGGTAAGATGGGGGAAGCGATAGGGAATAGAGATGAGGGGGAAGGAAGGGAGGATGGAGGGGGATGCGATAGGGAATAGAACAGAGAGGGAGGGAAGGAGGGTGAGGAATAGGAGGGGAGGGAGTGGAGGGAAGGCGTGATATCGAGAAGGGAGAAAGGAAAGATGGCGATCAAGGCAGCAGAAGGGAGAGGGGAGAAGGGAGAAGGGAGCTGCGTTAGGGATATGGGGAGGGGGGGAGGGTAGGGGTCTTGATGGGACGAAAGCTCGGATGAGAGAGAGGGGGAGGGACATAGATCACCGAAGGGAGAAGAAAAAGAAAGGAAGTGGAAGAAATCTATCCATTTGCCTATCTATTATTATGTCCATCTGCGTATCTATCTTTCCCCGTTGTTTTTCCTCTTCTTTGTTTCCTTTTTGAGCGAAAAATATCTAAAGTGAAAATCAAAACAAAACAAGGGTTGATAAAATGCTCAATAAGCGAAAAGGGGAAACGGCAAATAAAAAGAGAAAGACATGCATACATGCATACAAACAGACAGACAGAGGGGCGAGAGACTGGGAGGGAAGGGAGGTTAAAGGAGAGAGAAAGGGAGAAAAAACGAGAGAAAGAGAGAGTGAGAGAGTGGTTGAAGGAGAGAGAGAGAGGGGGGAGGTTAAAGAAGAGAGAGAGATAGGAAGGGGGGTTAAAGATGAGAGATAGAGAGAGAGTGAGTGTGTGTACAAGAACAAGAAAAGAAATGGGAAGGGAAATGAACTTAGGAGGAAAAATGAAAAACGATGTGAAGTGAGTTGTGGGTTAATGGATTTCTTTCTCTCCCTCATGTCGGGTGCTTTTGTAAAATAGATAAATGAATAAATAAAAAAGGCTAGAGCAGTGTTTCCAATCTTTTTTACTCTGTGGTAACCGATCAGTATGTAATGATCTGTAATCTTTTCATATTCAGTTATTATGTTATGAATAGTGCAGTGCTGTCAGTATCTATAGGAAAAGAACACTTTATAGAAAGATTCCAATTTATTCATATTTGAAATATAATTATATTTACTGTAGGTGAGACAAAATTCAGTTTAATTCGTCATAAGGTTCTTGTTGTTCTTTGGCCCCAAGAAAGTACACGTGGCCCCCCAGGTTGAGAACGCTGTCTTAGATGGAAGTCAGGATATAACACGAAAAATGGGAAGGTTTACATAGTGTTTTCTTTTTTATTTTTCTCTTTTTGTGCTTCTTTGCGTATAAACGAGCACTCTCGGCTATACGTGTATGTGTGGGTATTGGCTTTTGTGTGTGTATGTTGTGCGTACGTGTCTGTTTTGTAGTTCAATTAAGTGAAATACGAGAAAGGACTTTTATGTAATATGTGGCGATTTTAAAGAGCATGAAAACTGTTCAGAAATATATTATGCGCGGCCACTGCACCCAGCATATGTGCGTGTGTACCTACCTACAAACACACAAACACACAAACACACACACACACACATACACACGCACACGCACACGCACACGCACGCAAGCGCACAAGTGTGCCCCTGGTCACCGTGGTCGAGTGGGTTAGGGCGTCATATTCGAATCCGCGATCGCGAGTTCGAATCTGCAACAGGGAGCAAAAAATGCTCCCTCTGCCTGCAACCTCGCCCGGGGCTGAAAGACATAGAAGGCGCCCGGGCGGAAAGAAGCAAGTCGCCCAGGTTGCAGTCGGTTTTCCCCTGCTATGTATATGTATATATATATATATATATATATATATATATTATATATATATATATATATATATATATATATATATATATATATATTAGTGTGTGTGTGTGTGTTTATGAGTCAGATCTAGACTGAACCATGTGCAACTGACTGGTCTATAAAGAAAGAAAATTTTGTGTAAGGTTTACAAAACAAGTCCATTCTGCAGTATTTCGTATATGCTAAATCTGTTTTAGCTTAATCTGGAAAGAAATATCTGCGAGGATTATTGTCTAAAACAGTAGTCGAGTAGAGAAAATAGTCTATAATTAAATGGCTCGTCGGATAGTTAGTGATGTAAGAACGCGGTTTCGATAGTGACTTAACTACCAGGGTCGCCTACTTGTCTGCGCTTAGAATCTAAATCAGTGATTCCCAACCTTTCTTATTCTGTGACCAACATATATTGATCTCTACGGCCCCATTCAGTGTCTGTCTTCTCTTCAGATTCCGTTATTGCTAGCTATAACGAGCGTAATACTGCCAACAGAAAAAAAAACATTACATGGAAAGATTCCAGTTCACTGATATGCAAGAGATAATAATTTTCTGTAGGTAGTGTACGTGGGAAAAAATTCAGATTAATTCATAATTTTCATGCAGCTCTTTGCCCCCCCCCCCCTAGAAAGTATCCCAAAGTCCCTAGGTCGAGAACCGTGGTCTAGATTTTTGTTTTCTGTGTTAATAAGAATCCTGACATTCTTTGAGTTTAGAGGTATAGCTGTGTGGGCGTATATTCATCTTTCTATCTTCTAAATCTCTCTCTCTCTCTCCTTTCGCTCTCAGTGTCTGTCATCTCTTCAAATTCAATTATTGATAGTCATGAATAGTGTAATAGTGCCAAAAGATATAGGGGGAAAACACTACATGGAAAGATTCCAAATGACGGATATGCGAGAGAGAATTTTCTGTAGGTAGTGTACGTGAGACGAAATCCAGTTTGGTTCAGAGTCATAATTTTCAATGCTGCTCCTTGGCTTCCTAGAACGTATCCCATAGCCCCTCCATCCTGATATCCGTTGTTTTTGGAGGTATACATATTTGGATGTATATTCATCTGTCTGTCAACGTAATCTCTCTCTCTTTCTCTCGTTTTCTTTCTCTTTTCCTCTCCTTCTCTCCGCTCTCTCTCTTCCCTCTCCCTCTCCCACTCACTCTCTTTCTTCTTTCCTTTCCCTCCCTCCCTCTCTCCCACTCTCCCTCTCTCCGTCTCTCCCTCTCTCCCACTCTCCCACTCTCTCACTCTCCACTCTCCCACTCTCCCCACTCTCCCTCTCTCCTCTCTCCCTCTCTCCCTCCCCCACCCCTCCTCTCCCTTCCCTTTCCCCTTCCCCTTCCCCTTCCCTTTCCCCTTCTCTCCCTCCTCTCCCCTCCCTCCTCCCCCCACCCCCTCCCTTCCCCTCCCCTTCCCTCTCCCCTTCTCTCTCTCTCTATGTATGTATACCCACCAATAATACATGTGTATGTGTCTTTGCAAAGGTAAATGAGCACACGTGCATTGTAAAGAAAAGTCCTTAATGGTTTTGCAAAAGAGTGACATCAGAAATATAGAAAGGAGGAAATAAATGCAACATGTAATAAATTAGAGAGAAAATGACCAAGGCAGAGAGAGAAATACGGATAAATTTGCGTCAGAACAAAGGAACGGATGAATGATAAAGTTAAGTGATGTAAATAGATGAAAGAGAAAGCGAAATACAAAATAAGAATAAAGTAGAAAAGTCATGAGGGGGATGAAAGGAAGAAACTTTAAATATGGAAATGCAAGACAAGGCGATGGGAGTTCAAGGGGAAAGAGAGGGATATATATATATATATATATATATATATATATATATATATATATATATATATATATATATATATATGTGTGTGTGTGTGTGTGTGTTGTGTGTGTGTGTATGTGTGTGTGTTGTTTGTGTGTGTGTGTGCATATATATAGAGAGAGATAAGAGATAGAGATAGAGATAGAGACAGAGATAGAGATAGAGATAGAGATAGAGATA
>NW_020869815.1:224933-242433 GCF_003789085.1 Penaeus vannamei | reverse complement strand
TAGATAGATAAATAAATAGATAGACAGATAGATATAGATAGATAAAAAGGTAGATAGAAAGATGGACATACATACATACATACATATAATAAATAATACATACATTCATATAATATATATATATATATATATATATATATATATATATATATATATATATATATATATATATATATATATATTCTTACATTTAGTAAACCCATTGCATAATTCTACCTTTGCTAATTAACTCTGCAACCTCATAAAGCCATTTCATCTTACCTGGTCATTTCTCAACCTTAGGAAACTGGGACTTCTAATGAAACGTCTTAAGATCCAATAGACAGAAGCAAGAGATGTTTACCGGGAGCTTGCGCATGAATAAGTAGCCCGAAGGTAGTCTCGGTTGCAGAAACTTCTATGAAAAGAACATTGTCCATTTCTGTAATGAGGACGAAAAAAATGTGTGTATACGTGTGTGGGTTATGTTTTTTTTTTTTTTTTTTTTTTTTTTAATGGCGGTTCGTTTGGATAATTTTGAATGTTTTTTTTTTTTTTTTTTTTTTTTTTTTTTTTTTTAATTCCTTTTTGTATCTAATCGATTCTAAACCTTTTTGTAAGATAAAGTGTGGAGAAATCCCTTTTTTTCTTTTTTTTACGAAGGATAAATTTCTCCATCCTGTAAACGGTAACAGAAAATTCACCTGAACTCAGTGGTTTATTTTTACTTCGTATGTTTATCTTATTTTTGTCTGCTTATTTGTGTCTTTACTAAGATTCTCGATAAGGAACTTTAGTTTTATTAATGTCAACGAGAAAGGTAGAGAGAAGGTCTATAAAATAAATAAATAAATAAGTATATAAGCATTTAGAAAAAAAAAAATGAATGTAATATAACACGAACTACCATAACAGCAGCAAAAACACACAAACCCTTTTCTCATTCTTTTTCGTCCCCAGCAAAATCTTGCATATTTCGTTCATAATGTCTTGTTTAGCCAAGGATATCAAGAAATGCTGTCTCACGAGAAGCAAATATGCGCCGAGAACTTAGCAACACATAGGAGTAGATCAAAGTCAACAGCTTGAGACACAAGTAGTGTAGCCAAGGAAATGACTGGGATCCTTTCGTGTAGACTAGATCAACAGTCTTATCGTCTGTAGCAACATTCATGTCAGTGTTTCCTTGCTATTTCTTCGTCTTCGGGTTTTCTATGATAAACGTTCATAAGGGTGAAAGTTTAGTTTTTTTTATAGTTACTGTTTTCATTTCTATGTCTCTTATTGTAAATCTTTTATTTATTTATTGTTTGATTTATTTATACTTTTCCCTCACTTTTATTCGATTTTTTAAATACTTTTTATTCACTTTTATTCGGCTTTTCTGTTATGAACTTTCATAAAGGTGAGAGTTTAATTTTTTAATGTTGCTGTTTTCATTTCTATGTCTCTCTTATTGTAAATCTTTTATTGTCTATTAACTGGTTAATTTATTTATACTTTTCCCTCACTTTTATTCGAAATTTTTATACTTTTTCTTCACTTTTACTCGACTTCTCTGTTATGAACGTTCGTAAAGGTGAAAGATTAATATTTTAATGTTACTGTTTTCATTTTTATGTCTCTCTCTCTGTGTAAATCTTTTATGGTCTGTTTATTGATTGATTTATTTATACTTTTCCTTCACTTTCATTCGACTTTTCTGTTGTGAACGTTCGTAAAGGTGAAAGTTTAGTTTTCTTAAAGTTACTGTTTTCATATATATGTCTCTCTCAGTGTAAATCTTTTATTGTCTATTTATTGTTTGATTTATTTATACTTTTCCCTCACTTTTATTCGATTTTTTTTTTTTTTACTTTTTCTTCACTTTTACTCGGCTTTTCTGTTATGAACGTTCATAAGGGTGAAAGATTAATATTTTAATGTTACTGTTTTTCATTTTTATGTCTCTCTCAGTGTAAATCTTTTATGGTCTGTTTATTTATTTATTTATTTATACTTTTCCTTCACTTTTCTTTCACATTCGACTTTTCTGTTGTGAACGTTCGTAAAGGTGAAAGTTTTAGTTTTCTTAAAGTTACTGTTTTCATATATATGTCCCTCTCAGTGTAAATCTTTTATTGTTGATTTATTTTTGGATTTATTTATACCTTTCCTTCATTTTTATTCATTTTCGGTCATTCTGTTTATCTCTTCTTTTCGTCGTGGTGTAAAGGTAAAAAAAGATTGATCCAATATTCACTCTTTTATCAACAACAAAGCCATCCGCTTCACTATTCTTCTATCTCTTTGTACCCTTTCTCCTCCTCCTCCTCCTCCTCCTCCTCCTTCTCCTCCTCATGCTTCCTTGGTTTCTATCCTTGGCTGTGCGTCTGTTCTTTCATCTCGCTTTCATTATCCCACATCATTCTTCCATCTTTGATTTTTTATTTCTTTTTCCTTTTTATTAGGGTACACGTGGAATGCTTTTCATTAATTACGCTCTTTAGCAGATTATGACTGATGTGTTTCTCTTCCTTTTCCTTATATATATATATATATAATATATATATATATATATATATATATATATATATTATATATATATATATATATATATATATATATATATAAAATATTTAAATGCATATATACATACATGTATGTGTATATGTATATGTATGTATATGTGCAGGTAGATACATGTATATGTATATACATGTAGGTGTATATACATGAATGTGTATAAACAGGTAGGTGTATATACATGTAGGTGTATAAACATGTATAGAGATATACATGTAGGTGTATAAACATGTATAGGTATATACATGTATGTGTATAAACATGTATAGATATATACATGTATGTGTATAAACATGTATAGGTATATACATGTATGTGTATAAACATGTATAGGTATATACATGTATGTGTATAAACATGTATAGTATATACATGTATGTGTATATAAACATATATATATATATATATATATATATATATATATATATATATATATATTATATAATATATATATATATATATATATATATATATATATATATATATGTGTGTGTGTGTGTGTGTGTGTGTGTGTGTGTGTGTGTGTGTGTGTGTGTGTGTGTGTGTGTGTATGACTATCTATATATCTGTATGTACATATACACACGTATACAAATATTTCTTATCCATTTTATTTTATATGCATCAACTAATTTCTCTCGGAAACAGAATAAAATTATTAATGCACATAAAACATGAATAGAACTATAATTGAAATATCGCCTTTGCAATTAGAGTTAGAAAAAACCTTTATACTTCTTTAATGCTAGTGAATATTAATTACGGTTGAAAATCACAATTCTGATATCTTTTTAGTAGTCATAGTCACTGTAGAAAAATGCTAGCTCGTTTTGCATTTATATGTGATAATCTTTAAAAATTATATATATAAATGTGATACGCAGAACAAGAGTAAAAAATGGTGACGACTGTGATGATATTAATAACAATAATAACAATTACAGTACCGATAACAAAAGCCTCAATAATGATGGTGATAATGATGATAATGATAGTTGTAATACTACTCATTTCTAGAAGCATTCAGAGAGCGCATACCTCCGGCAGGGCAATTGGGTCACCGATGCAATAAAAATATTCACACTTGGAGAATTACCTTAAAATCATCTGTTTCTCAAGTTCACTGGTGACGTCCGTGTTTCCCCATGTGGGAGTCCCGCTGCTAATGAATTCTTTAGAAAGATTCTGGATTGGGATCAGCACCAAAATTTAATGGCATGTAAACTGGATAAAGACACGCACCTCTGGTAAAAAAAATCATAAAACTATTTTATACTTTTTACGCTATCCTGCTAACCAACTAACAAACTAACTAACTAACGCGACCAAAAACGAAGGTAATGATAATAAAATATCTATAATTGTAATGATACTAGCCTTAATGGTCAAAATTGTAGTAATGATAATAATAATCATCATCATTATGATAATAATGATTATAATACTGATGGGTATTTTAATTATTATACGAGTAGCAATAATGATAACTAAAATAGCCACTACAATAGGAATAACGCAGACACACATGAGTAATCTCTGTAATGTGCAATTGCTAATAATAAATGCTTTTTACAAAATCTTATTATTAAGCCAATTTCAATGCAAAAGATGTGTATATGAGTTTACACACACACACGCACACGCACACTCACACTCACACTCACACTCACACTCACACTCACAGTCACACTCACACACACACAGTCACACTCACACACACACACACCACACACACTACACTCACAGTGTGTCACAGTCTTTGCTGGGGGGGTCTATAGACCTATTCACACTCACACCCACACCTACACCTACGCTCACACTCACACTCACATACACCTATTCACATCATGTCTATGTGTATTATGACAGGAAGTTCGTATAAGCACTTATGTATGTGAGTGCTGGCCTGCTTTTACCGTACATGAAGTCTTTCAGAACTGTTAGTACAGCCTGCCACCTCGTATGAATGAAACCATGTGAATAGATGATCTCATTAGATTCCTCAAACCCCTGCCCTCTCCTCCCCCCGAAGCCGGCCTTTCCCCTTGCAAACATTCATTAGGAGGGAAAATGTGGTAACCCGGAAAACGTTTTGCTGCAACCGGGAAATAATGACGCGTCACATGTACAGTTTGATTTATCGTTCATTATGTATGACGTGATTAATAGATATTTGTTTTAATTTTCGTGGTTATATATGTCAAAATTAACTATATTAGATAAGCATATATGTGCATGTATATTCATTTATATCTATCTATCTATCTATCTATCTATCTATCTATCTATCTATCTATCTATCTATCTATCTATCTATCTATCTATCTATCTATCTATCTATCTAAGGATATATGTACACACACACACACACACACACACACACACACACACACACACACACACACACACACACACACACACACACACACACACACTCATATATATATATATATATATATATATATAATATATATATATATATATATATATGCAACTGACCATATTTCGAGAGAGTACTTTTCATTTTCCACTCCTTTATATAACGAATCAATGAAAGCATCGCAAACAGCATGGCATTTCACGGGATTACACCATCATTTACGACCGGCAAATTCGTCTGGTTTAGGAGAATGATTAATATAGATTCCCCTGTATATTCTACCGCTGATATCCCCGCCCACTAAGCTTTGAGGAGCGAGTGCACCGGCTTCTCCCCAAACCAAGGAGCCATTCAAGCGTCTCGGAGGAACGATCTCAACCGCTCTTTGCATATATGAAGAGAGATATTGTGGGTGCGCTGGGAGGATGTGATTCTTGGTGGACTCGTACGGGAGAACAAAAGAGATTGGCTTTTTACGCCCGTCGCTGTTTGTATGCTTGATGAAGTTGGTGCATCGAAGAGTCGGGGGAAAAAGGGGCGGGGAGAAAATAAAACATAGCTTGGGGGTCATATTTGATTATATTGCTCTCGCCAGACGGTGCGTGACGTGCAGCACAGCGAAGGGAAATTAAACACTTATCTCGCTTTATGAAATGAAATGTAAAATGTGGAATTTTCATACACGGGCATACGAATAACATGTGTAGCAGAATGTGTGGATGAAGGTATGCAAACATGCGTGTGTGTGTGTGTGTGAGAGAGAGAGAGAGGGAGAGGTCGGGAGGGAGGGAGGGAAGGAGGCAGGGAGAGGGTGGGAGGGAGGAGGTAGGGAGAGGGAGAGGGAGAGGAGGTATTGGGGGAGAAGAGGTAGAGATAATAAAAAAACGAGAGGAGAAGGAGACAAAGAACGAGAGAGAGAGAATTAAATTTTACGAGACAGAGGCATATAAACCGAAGCGCATATAGTACGTGTAATACGCACATGCAGTATGAAACACGCCAAGATATTTCCCCGATGATAACAAGAGCACGAGCAACATACCCCGTAACGTTCTTCTTTGCCTTTCGCCTCATAAAGCAGACGGACATTAACTTGAGACAACGTCAACATATCTCCTCAAGACGGCGAAGTCACATCAGTTATGGCACTTAGACACAAGGACGAATGACCTTAGTAGGCCTATAATCCAAGAAAACAGGATTCCTTGTCTACTATCTGACCCCTACCCCCTCCCCCCCTCTCCCCACCGCCCCCTTCCCTCCCTTCCCCCCCAGCAATCACCTTTCGTAACGGCCCTAATTTTCTGCTAGAATGAAATTGTCCTTTAGAGAGTCCTATAACACAGGTCTGCACGATAATGAGATTCTGGGGCCCCCGAACTGTGAGAATAGCCGGCCTCTTGCCGAGGGTCTCCTGTCGGGGGTCTCCTGTCGGGGGGTCTAATAGGGGTATCCTGGCGGGGTTCTGTTTCCGAGGGGGGAGGGGCGATCATGTTGGGTGGGGTCTGGGGTGGGGGTTCTTTCTCCGAGAGGGTAGGAAAAGTGAGGGTCTGTTACCGAGGGGGTAGGGGTAGTAGGGTTCCTCATGGGGGTCTATTTTCGATGGGGTAGGGAGGGGAGTCTCATGGAAAGGGGGGGGGGGATCTGTCTCTGAGGGCGGGGCGAGCAGGTGGCAGGGGTTCAGAGGTCCCCTTGGCGGTCGTGGAGAGCAATAAAGAGGGGAAGGGATGGGTTAAGAGAGTAAAGTTGAATGGGTGTTTGAAAAGGATGGTGGGAAACAGCATTTAAAAGTGGGTTAAGGGAGTGATTATATATAGGAATCGGATCGGGGGGAGGGGGAAGGTCGTTCCTATGGGAGGGGCGGGGTTTAAAGTGGGCGTGTCCCGCAGCGGTGGGAGGAGTATAAGCCAGAATTATGAGGCAAATTTCTTAAGAAAGATTTAAATAGGTCGAGAGAGAGAGGGGAAGAGATGAGTTGGTATCTCTCGTAGATAAACAGAGTATTTTTTCGAAAATATGTGTCAAATAAAGAGGAGAATCATGTCATATTTATACTTGCTCCATAAGGAAGTTACTGAATACATAATAGAAGTACTCACTAAAATGGGGAGTTGTGAAACTACTAAGGGAAGGTATTTGATATACCGGGAAGTTTCAAAGTGTAATGAAAATTTCTTACTAAAACTCCAAGCTTATTAAGCTATAAAGGGAATATTCTTTTACTAAATGAAATTACTTATCAAAATAGGAAGTACATGATACTATAAAGAGAAGCTATTTACTATAAAGTATGACTTCATTGATATAAAAGAAACGCACTTACAAATCATGGAAGTTACCTCACTGTACTGTTAAGCAGAGTCACTTGTTTAGAACAGGAAAATACTTACTTGAAAAGAGAACTTTTAATACAGAAAGGAATTACTCTCTGCAAACCGAAATCATCTGGTGTTAAGAGAACTTGCTTATTTACAGTGGAGAACTACTTACCTTAACACGAAGGTACCAAGGAAGGAAATGCGAGGTAAGTAGAGTAGTAAAAATCTAACAGAGGAGGAAGATATATTCGATGATTATTCTGATGACCAGACAGGCGTGAGAAAGAGGGTAGTTAGGTATAGGCGTAATAACTCTCCTGTCTAAACACTATTATACAGTGAGGGATGAATTACGGAATGAGGGATTGTTCGTATTTCGGAATACTGAGGCACATCATAGACGTTTAGAAGTGTGGTGTTAATCCATGAAAAAGTTATCCGTGTTATAAGCATGAAATAAATGTCATATTTGTTAGTGTTATGATTAGTTTTTTGTCATGTTTCATATCATAATAATTTCAAAATCCAGATTTCAAAAAAGACCTGACAAAGAGAAAAGCATATAGAGGATATATACGATAACAGAGCGATGAACGGACGTTAAATTTGAAATGAAAAATACATGGTGATAAAAGATATCATTATGAGTAATATCACTCATAATTGTAATCAAAGTTATCTTCATTTCTGTGTATGAGAATAGTGATAGTAATAAAGTTAACAAAACAGAAAATTACTGAGCTAGCAACATGTCACTTAATCCTTTTTTATACTAACAACTTTTTTCATAAATAACTGAGCAGTTTGATTGTAAACAAAGTTGCTTTGTGATACATTCAATGGTATTGCCGAGAGGCTTTAAACTTTGTTGTGCTTCTGAAAAGAATAATGTCAACATGTTTTCGTAACTTTAACATGGTTCATGGGTTAGTGAATGCGATGCACAATGGCGAAAAACCTGAACAGAAATGCGTATAACGGGTCAGCATGCAGTTAAGATTGAGCCTTCTAATGTTCTTCATGAGTCAGATAAGATGTTTTTATTTTGGAAACTATAGACTAGTCACAACTACAATAGCAACTGCGGTGGAGACCTCGTGTTGCTGAAATAGATATGAAATCATTCCAATCCGTGTAAGTGAAACGTCAACATGCAGATATCTTGAACATTATTCCCTCATCCAGACTCCAACATTACTCTAGCTTTCTGTACCTCGATAGACTCATTACGTCCCTAAAACTCGATACACTCATCCTCATTTTCCAAAACCTATTCCACGGTGTTTCAGGGTCAGGTTGGCTTCCGTATCCGAAATTCTGCTTTCGGGTGAACGTATCGCCAACCCCATTGGAATGCGCGCTTAACAACCAGGCTCTCGAGGTCTCGCATCCATCGCCTATGACAAAACCTCCGGATATCTGCCTCCCGCCTCCTTCCTCCTTCCTCCCCAGGCACCTTCGCCTCCGCAATCACTCCGGTAACTCGAATAACTCCCCTCGCTTAATGTTATTGATTAGCCGATCGCAAGCAACCGCCGCGACCGCCACTCACAAGTGTCGTCGGGAAAAGAACCTCGGCGAAAGTTTAGTCGTCGAATTATCGCCTTTCGAGACTGGCAGACTTTCGTAATTCTGTTACCTCGGCAATCTCGTTAGGGTCTGGGAGCTGAAGAGGGAGAGAAAGGGGGTGTTAGTGAAGGAGGAGGAGGAGGAAGGAGGGAGGAGGAGGAGGAGGAAGGGAGGGGAGGGACGATGAGGAGGAGGGGAGGGAGGGAAGGGAGGGGGATGAGAAGGGGGGACGATGAGGAAGACGGAGGGAGGAGGAGGAGGAGGAGATATGATGAGGGAGGAGGAGGGAGGGGAGGGAAGAGAAGAGAAGGTATGAGGAATGGGGGAAGATGAGAAGGAAGAAGGAAAGGGAAGGGGTATGAGGAACGGGGAAGGAGAAGATTGTGGAATAGGAATTTGGAGGAGAGGAGTGAGGACGTGGACGAGGAGAAGTGAGAAGGGGGAGGAGAAGGAGAGAGGAAAGAAGGCAGGAATGATGAAGAAGGATAGGAGGAATCGGAATCGGAAGAAAAGGAAGGTGAATGAGGAAGGAGAGGAAGATTGGTCAGGTAGGAGTGGAGGAGGAATTAAAGGCAAGGAGGACGAAGGAGGAACGGAAAGAGGAGTGAGAAGGGGGAGGAGGCTTGAGAAAAGGAAGGAAAAGGAGCTAGGAAGAGATAAGAGGGTGAGGAGGAATGAGAAAAAAAACGGAAAGGGGAGAAGGAGTGAGGAAAGGAAGGAGAGGGTGATGAGGAATGAGAAGGAAGAACGGAAAGAAGAAACGAGGAAAAAGAGAAGAGGTTGGGAATAGGAGGGGAGGGGAATAGTGAGGAAGGGGAGGAATGAGGAATGAGGAAGGGGAAGAGAGGAATGAGGAAGGGGAGAGGATGAGGAATGCGAGTAAAAGAATGAGAAATGGGAGGAGGAAAATTGAGGACTAGGAGGGGCTATCGTGAGAAAGATGTTGAATAGGAATTAGGAAGAGGAAAGGAGAATGTGAACAGAGAGAATGAGGAATAAGGAACAAGGAAGGAGGAAAGGAGGTGGAGGAAAACTGACAAGGAGAGGAAGAAATAGAGAAATGAGAAAAGAAATGAAGAACAGGAATGTTACGAAAGGGAAGGATAAAACATAATAAAAAAGGGAGAAGAGGTGGAGAGCGAAAGGAAAGGATAAATGATGATAAAATCGGAAGAGGAGTAGTAGGGCGAAAGAGAAAGATAAAAACGATGATAAACAGTGATGATGAGGAGGAGACAGACGGATTTGGAAAGGGGGAACGAGAGATAAGAAAGAGAATAAACATGCTTAAGGAAGAAAAGCAGGAAGTATGAGAAGAATAAAGGACGGAGGAAGAGACTGAGTGTAAGCATGGCCAGTCCAGTCCGAGTGAATAACAAGAATTTCTGCGCACTGTACATAACCGAGGAGACATCAGCGAAAATAGGAAATTCAGAAATGGGGAGAGAGGGAGGAGTCAGACAAAATAAATAAATCAATGAATAAATAGATAAAGATAAACATAAACATATAACATAAACATAAACATAAACAAACATAAACATAAACAAAACAAACATAAACATAAACAAAACATAAACATAAACAAACATAAACAAAAAACATAAACAAAAATAAACACAAGCATACAAAAAAACTTTAAAATAAACAAAAATACACATAAAAAAGAAAAAAAAAATAATAATGATAATGATAATAACAATAAGATTTCTTTTAGCCGGCCAGCAATCGAACTTTAGCGAGCACAACACCGAGGGAATTCTCTCCGCAAGACCCCAAGAGAGCTTCGACGGAGGAAGTCATTTTCCCTCGGATTGAAGCTCTTGCAACCTGCCCTCGACGTCGCCGCTTCTCCCATGCATTCGCCAAGTGTCTGGTGGTGGATCTTCTTTCTTTTTTTTCCCGTGGTATGCCGTGGTATATCGGACGCGGGCTGACCTAACATATATCCCGTGTTCATTATGGAGAAGACACGAGGAGGGCACACGACCTTTTGCCTCTTGGGTTAGGGTAGAGGGAGAGAAAAATTGCTTGTCGGGGTTTTCCTTCTGCTTGTTATTGGGATTTTTCTTTCTTCCTGGTTTTAAGGTCGTGGTTTTCGTTGGTTTCTGGGAAGGACATTGATACCTGAAACCAGATAGATGTAATGATATGATACTAAAATTTGTTTTTTCCAAGAAGTTGATATTTCAAAGCGCATTTTTTTTTCTTTTGTCGTTTTTAAATTAAATATTATGAAAGTTCCTCCTAAAGAAACACGATTTCCAGCAGCGACATCCGAGTCTTTTACAATTATAAAACAGATAAGCTATAATTGTATTCAAACCAATAGTCTTTTATAGTTAAATTCATCCTTATACACCATCATATATCACGGGCTCTACACCACGCTACTACAATTACCATCAGTTTTCTAATATCCTTTCTGTCGTCAAGAAATTTGGCTTCGGCGCCTGGCGTAATTCTCCCCCCCCCCCCCAGCCCTGTCTCGGCGGCGGTTCCTCTTCGCCAGACACGAGCGCGGTCCTGAATTTGCAATATCGCAAGAATGCCTGAGACCGAAGATTGGTGATACATTTCTCGCCTGTTCTTTGGCCGGAATAAAATGGCTTCCGGGACATTCCTTTAAGGGCGAATTCCGTATCCTCGCGTTCTTTTTTTTTTTCTTTCTCTTGCCCGTTCTCTCTTCTTTTCTTTGTATTTCTGTCGGTCTGTATCTCTGTTTTTTTTTTTTTTTTTTTTTTTATTTGTCTGTCTGTCTTTCTGCCTCTGTCTGTTTCTGTGTCTGTCTGTCTCTCACTCTCTCCCTCCTCTCTCTCTCTCTCTCTCTCTCTCTCTCTCTCTCTCTCTCTCTCTCTCTCTCTCTCTCTCTCTCTCTCTCTCTCTCTCTCTCTCTCTCTCTCTCTCTCTCTCTCTCTCTGCATACCAACCTATCTCTCTTTCAGTCTTTCAGTCTTTATCGCTCTCTATTTACCCATCTATCAAAAAAACAACAACACAAGAGCACGCCTTTACAACACTTAGAAAAATAATAACAAAAAGCGGCCCCAAGAAATCCTAAGCAACTGTTTTACGCAGCAATAACGGCGGCCATTTTCTTAAAATTGAGCTTTGCCTAAAGAGTAACACGACGGAGTTTCGCCTTTAACACACCATTTCAGGCCACCCGCTTCAAGGTTTATGTCTCATATGAATGCTGGGTTAAAGTGGCAATATATCACAAAATTCCTCCCCTCAAAGACCCAAAAAAGGGGAAGGAAAATGGGCAAAAAAAGAGAGAGAGAGAAAAAAAAGGGGGAGGGGGGGCCATTCGGCGAAAACTTTTAACGCAATTAACCGGGTGTTAGCTGGAGTTAAGCGAGGATATAACTCGGCATTTTTTAGCTTTGATGTCCAGTGTCCCGGATGGGATGGGTTTAATAATGTTGTGATAAAGAATATGTGATAGTCTCCATTTACACGTGGCTGTGGATTCCCTCATGATCGTTTCATACGCGGGGGAAACTTTAGGATCTCCTAAAGTTTATCTCTCGCTTTTTATGCTCAATGTTTCGTGAAATTTGAGTGTTGTTTAACATAGTTTTTTTGTTTTTTTTTACACATTAGGATTTTTTTTGCGGGTGCGTGTGTCTGTTTTAATCTCGATTTTTTTCTTTCTTCTTTTCACTGTCGTTATAATTATTGTTGTTTTCTTATTATCAACATATACATTCGTGTTATTATGCTATCATATGCATCACCATTAAAGTAATGATGTTATATAACATTAATGATTTTAAAAATGTCATATTCCTTTTAATATATTCCTAGTAGTGTAATAGATTTCTTATTATTACTGTCGTTATTATTGGTTTAATTGGAAGTAGTATTACGAAATTATATCAGTAATCTTAATATCTGTTCTAATACATTTATTTTTTATTTTTTTAATTCTCATTTTACCTGCTACGTTATTTTGATTAATATGACATTATACGAACATCCTAATTATCATTGCTATTATCATTGTTCTTGATGGTCGTGCATTTGATGTTTTTATTAGTTCTGTCTTTATCATTATGATTATTACTGACACTGTCACTCACTGTCATTATCATTATCCTTGCTATTAACATCGTTATGATTGTTATTATTATAATCATTACTATCACATTATCATTGTCTTGATTGTTATGATGATTACCTCCGCCAAGTAGGTTGTTTTTTTGGTAGCGTTGGTTAGTTTGTTGGTTAGTAGGATAACTCAAAAATTTATTAACAGATTTTATTTATTTATTTATTATTATTATTTTTTTTTTTTTTTTTTTTTTTTTTTTTTTTTTTTTTTTTTTTTTTTTACCAGAGTTGTGTCTTAGCCCAACTTCGATGCCATTAAATTTTGGTGGAGATCCGGATCCTGCGCAGGATAACGCAAAAAGTTAAGAACAGATTTCTAGGATTTTTTTTTCTTCTTACCAGCGGTATCTTGGCGTTGGTTTGTTTATTGGTTAGCAGGATAACTCAAAAAGTCAAGAATAGATTTTTTATTACTTTTTTTACCGGGTGTGTCTTAGCTCATCTTATTTTTTTAAAGGATTCATTAACATTGCGAGGTTGGGAAACACGGACGTTACCGGTGTACTTGAGAAAAAAATGTGATTTTAATGTAATTCTTCAAGTGTGAATATTTTTACAGCATCAGTGACCCTATTGCCTTGGCGGAGGTATGCGTTCTCTGAGTGCTTCTAGTTAAGATTAATATAATCATTATCATTACCATTATCATTATCATTATCATCACCATCATCATTATATTGTTAGTCTCTATCATTGTTACCAAAATGGCAAGAACAATGATTATACTGGGGATTCATGAATGTTATTGAAACCTTCCATAGTAAGGAAAATATTCTATCCTACTTTTTTCTTTCTTTATTTTTGTCCTATTAATCGTATTTCTTTATGTGTATAATTAGTCTTTATTCTCGCGTCTATCTGTTCTTGTCCTTTTACTTTCACTGCACCCTTCTACCTCTCTCTCTCTTCTTTCTTTCTTTCTTTCTTTTCTTTCTTTCTTTCTTTCTTTCTTTCTTTCTTTCTTCTTTCTTTCTTTCTTCTTTCTTTCTTTCTTTCTTTCTTCTCTCTTCTCTCTCTCTCTTCTCTCTCTCTCTCTCTCTCTCTCTCTCTCTCTCTCTCTCTCTCTCTCTCTCTCTCTCTCACTCACACACACACACACACACACACACACACGAACCTCATCTCGCTCTCTCTCGCTCTCATTCCCTTTCTCTCTTTCGCTCTTTCACTGTTTCCTTCTTTCTCACTTTTTTTTCTCTCTCTCATTCCTCCCGCCCCTCCTTCTCTCCCTCTTCCTCTCCAAACACTCCATGTATCTACCTCCCCTTTCTCTTTTTAGAAATGAGAAAGAATTACAAGAAATATGACACGGAAGGCCTAACGTAAACATATCAAACAACAATTAAGAAAGAATTAGTGCAGAGGGTGTGAGGTAAATTCAAGCCCCAGGACAAATATTTTACAAAAGAAGTGTGTGTGTGTGTGTGTGTGTGTGTGTGTGTGTGTGTGTGTGTGTGTGTGTGTGTGTGTGTGTGTGTGTGTGTGTGTGTGTGTGTGTGTGTGTGGTGTGTGTGTGTGTGTGTGTGTGTGTGTGTGTGTACACGTATATAAGACTACGTGCGTTTGTGTCTAGACGTATTTGTAGGTACGTGTGTAAACATTTTTGTACATGCACGTACATGAACAGACGTACACGCGTCATTATTCTCACATGAAATACACGGGGTTTACACACAATGTGGCCGCGCTCTGTGTGTAAATAACCGTCGTGTTTGCACCGTTGCCTCCATTCACGGTGTCTGTAAGTACGCTCAGGCTAATTGGCCTTAGAAAACAACACTTTATGTGCCAGAAAGTAATCGTCTTATTTGTTCCTGTTTTGCTCCTTCGCCTCTCGGGCCGGGAGGAGGTGGTGGGGATAATTATGCGGAAAATTGGATGATGTTTAAGAGATCTATGAGATCCGATGATGAAGATATGGTAATTCAGTGTAAATAAGTATATTAGCATTGATGAAAACGCACGTTTGTCGCCGCACTCAAATCAAAGCGGTTATAGATTTGCACTCCTCCACTCCCACCCCCCCTCCACCTCCTCCAGAAAAGTGTAAGGAAAACAGAAAAATAGATTAGAGATGATAATTTGTACCGTATGTGTGACGATGATTTTTATTTTTTGTAATTTTCTACTGTTATTACTGCTTCAAATGGTCGTAATGATGCAAATGATTTCAACCTGGTTGTAAAGAAACGATAAAAATTAGTTAGATCGATAACGATATTGTTGATAATGATAATGGATATAATTATGATGATATTTATAATAATGGGAATGATAACTATGATTATGAGTATCAGAATCATGATATTAGAATACTAATAATGACAAAGGAAAAAATAGAAACGATAACGATAACGAAACTTATAAGGCTAATAATCATCGTTATATGATAATAATAGCAAAACTAACAACACTAATACTGGTCCTATTACGACTACTGACAATGATAATATGGTAACAAATGTAAAGCGAGACTAGCACAAAAACACAGAAAAAAATACCAGTTATATAAGCATACTCTATTATCCTATTAAAAAATTATCTTTCTCTCTCAATTATTTATATAAACAATATACCCCGTTATTCTTTTAAAACAAAATGTCACCCTAGCAGCCGGGTTGTCCTTTTCATTTCAAAGAAAAAAGGTGATTAAAACTTTGATACTTTCAAGGGTATATGGCCCGATAACAGTGGACGGCGTGAAGAACGAACAGGCAACATTATGTAACTTTTAATGGACGGCGACCCTTTTCGTGACCGGCCTTTCTTTGCTGTTAACGAGTTCGAAGATTGGTGCCTTGAGGGAAGGGAGCCGGACGTGTTCTTAGTTCGCTTGTGTTGGGTAGTGTAGCGCACACATACATACATATACGCATACATAAATATACACAAACACATACATATAAACATACACATATACATGTACACATACACATACATAAACATACACATTCACATACGCCTACACACACACACACACACACACACACACACACACACACACACACACACACACACACACACACACACACACACACACACACAACACACACACACACACACACACACACACACACACACACCACACACACCACACACACACACACACACACACACACACACACACACACACACACACACACACACACACACACACACACACACACACACATATATTAAAAGAAAGGCAAAGGATATCTTTAATGCAGTTCAATGCGTTTATGACTTCTTCATCAAATATCTACTTGAGAATATGAATAAATAATCTAATCTATAATTTAAGATAGATTAATCACACATCCCTTCGTACCTTATATCAATTGGCATGTAAAACTGTAGCATGATTCGGGATCACCTAATCAGTCATAGACTCTAATCTCTTTGGATGTGGTGAGGGAGTGTCAGAGAGAGAGAGGGGGAGAGAACGAGAATGAGGGTGAGAATGAGAATGAGAGAAAAAGAGAGAGAGAGAGGGGGGATGAGGAAGAGAACGAAAATGAGAGAAAGAGAGAGAGAGAGAGAGTGAGGAAGAGAGAGAGAGAGGGAGAGTGAGGAGAGAGAGAGAGAGAGAGGAGAGACGAGAGAGAGAGAGAGAGAGAGAGAGGGTGGAGGGAGGAGAGGGAGTCAGAGCGAGAACGAGATAGATAGATAAAGAGAGAGAGGGGGGAGTCAGAGAGAGGAAGAGAGTGAAGAGAAAGAGAGTGAACGAGAGAGAGAAGAGAATGAGAATGAGAACGAAAGAGAGAGAGAGAGAAAGGGAGTCAAAGCGAGAGCGAGCGAACGAGAGAGAGAGAGTGTATGTGTAGACCTTCACTCCAACATATGAGTAGCTACAACGGCGGTCCAGGAAGAGCCATGTTTCAACGAGCAGGGACCTCAGGCTAGTAATGTACGATGATTGGACTGTCCCGAAGCATTTGTTAAGACACTAAATATCAGAGGAAAGGTTTTTGTTAGTGAGCGCATTTTGTGTCGGATATGTTTTGTCTCGTATCTTTCTTTTCGATCTATGTTTTCGGTCGTTTTTTCTATATCCTCTTTAAAGTCTTTGTCTGTCTGTCTCTGTTTCTCTCTTTTGTTTTCTCCCACCCTCTCTCTCTCTTTCTCTCTCTCTCTCTCTCTCTCTCTCTCTCTCTCTCTCTCTCTCTCTCTCTCTCTCTCTCTCTCTCTCCTCTCTCTCTCTCTCTCTCTCTCTCTCTCTCTCTCTGTCTCCTTCGCTCTCTCTTTCTCTCTCTCTCTCTCTCTCTCTCTCTCTCTCTCTCTCTCTCTCTCTCTCTCTCTCTCTCTCTCTCTCTCTCTCTCTCTCTCTCTCTCTCTCTCTCTCTCTTCTCTCTCTCTCTTCCTTCTTTCCTCTCCCTCTCTCTATACCTACCCACCCTCTCTCTTTATCTGCCTATCAGTCTATCTATCTCTATTTTTCATTATCTCTCTGTCTATCGTCTCTTTTCTGTTTCTTAGTTATCTACTTATCTATTCATCGATGCAGTAACTCATTGATTTGATCATTCATTGATCAAATCGCTCATTAGCATACATCATCATCATTTCACTGATTCCTTCATACTTATAATTA
>NW_020869815.1:217601-221948 GCF_003789085.1 Penaeus vannamei | reverse complement strand
GAGAAAGAGAAAGAAAGAGAGAGAGACTAGAAATGGCTGAAATGAAAATAATGTATTTTTATTTTCCTTTCTGCACGTCGCGTCATCTCGAGGAATTATCACTTTTGATGTGTATACTTGGAAGGAATTAATTTTATCTTCAGAAGTTGTAATTTTCTTTATTTTACTTCATATGCATTTTTATTTAAGTCCATTACTATCCATATCTTTTCATTTAATTTTATTCAATTATTTGCTTAATAAATGAAAATTGTATACTTTTTTTCTCTTATAATTATGTTAGATAGTTTATATATATTTATTTAAGTTTCCTGCACCTACTATCGAGAGTTCAAATTGTCAATAAAAATCGTCCTCTGTTTTTTACCACTCTATCAAATTTTATAACCGTCGTGTCTCCAGATAACGCGAAAATCGGGCCACAGCTGAGATATTTATGGGTTTATTGCATCGTTTCACGGCCGAGGCGGGAGGAAAAAGAGCGGGAAAGATATGTCGTTTGTATATAAAAGGTAGTTGAGCTGTTTACAATAAGTTCCTTGGACCACACGAACGTCCAGGAGACCCCACACGGAGGAGAGAGAACAAAGGAAAGCAGGAAACAATTAGGCCATGAGAATGGAAAACGTTTTGAAATGTCTGCGATGGACAATCCGATCCCGCTCCAATGTGTGTATAGACACCTGGACCACCGAATGTGCAAGATCCGCTCGACCAATCAGGAGCGCGGGAGCCAACTCACGGAGCGTTCTCATTGGCTGAGACTCCTCGGGTATGTCAGGAAGAGGGAGGAAAAGACCTCGGAGGGATTACGGCGCGAGATTTCTTCAAGTAGAGATTAGTATTCATGTTATTCGGCATGTTTGTCTCGGTTGAATAATATTTGTTAACAGATTCGGTATTTCTGGGGCTAGCTTTTCAATTTGTGAAGGTGAGCGGAAGCCCTGACATGAGGATTACTGTCATAGTTCCCGGGTATTTATATACGGCTTTGGGAAGAGAGGGAATATTTTTACACACACACACACACACACACACACACACACACACACACACACACACACACACACACACACACACACACACACACACACACACACACACACACACACACACACACACACACACACACACACACACACACACACACACACACACGCACATATATGCACATATACATATGTATATATGTATATATTCTGTGATTCTTCGTAGATAATTAAAGTGATACCTATAACAATACATATAACACCGATACACCACCGTCGATACTTTAATAATAATAATAAAAAATCCATATAATGTTGAAAAAACAACAACATCCAAACTGATATGTTATTATTTGATTGTCATGTTTGATGCACAATGATTGCAGAAGAAAAGCATATTAATTTTTTGTATTATGCTTGGATAATTTGATGTGATATAGATTACCGAGCAATTACACGTACAACTAACATGTGCGTTCGGAGCAATAACTGCCTATATTAAGAGTATCAAAAAAAACAAAAAAAAAAAACGTTACTTTTTGACCAAGTAAAAGAGATGGTTCTTTGCTTCTTTTTATACTTCTTGAGCCGACAGAGAGAGCGAAGAAAGAAGAAGAAAAAGAAAAGAAAAAAGAAAAAAAGAAAAAAAGAAGAAAAAAAAAAGAAAAAGAAAAAAACAAACAGATAGATAGGTAGAGATAGATATATTTATAGATATGGAAGCTAGCATGCAAGGGAGCGTTAGTCTCCTCCTCCTTCTCCACCGTTACTTTTCCTCCTCTACCATTCCACCATTTCTTCTCCTCCTTCACCATTACTTTCATCCTCCACCATTCCACCATTACTCTTCTCCACTCCACCATTACTATCCTCCTCTCCACCATTCCACCATCACTCTTCTCCTTCTCCACCAGTAATATCCTCGTCTTTCTC
Source organism: Penaeus vannamei (assembly GCF_003789085.1). Lineage (NCBI taxonomy): Eukaryota > Metazoa > Arthropoda > Malacostraca > Decapoda > Penaeidae > Penaeus > Penaeus vannamei. Next base: position 220,026 of record NW_020869815.1, on the reverse strand, counting down.
CACCATTTCACCATTACTCTCCTCCTTCTCCACTAATACTTTCCTAAATGTTCTCCACCATTATTCTCCTCCTCCCTCTCCATATATCTCCAATAGTTACTACTAATATAATGCTACTACTTGCTGTTATTACAGTCACTTATACTACTTACTAATTACTTTACTACTCCTCCTTCTCCACCTCTTTCTCTTCCTCTATTACAGTATTATTACTACTAAATACAATTGCTGCTACGACTGCTGCTATTACATCACTACTAATGCTACTGCTATCTACTACCACTACTGCTACTACTACTTTTACTACAACTCCACCATTCAATCATTATTTCTCCACCACTTCATCCTTCACCACTGTTCTCACGCTCCTTCCCCATCATTCCACCATAATCCCCCCCTCCACCATTACTTCTCTTATTATCCACCATTACTCTCCTCCTCTCCTTCTCCACCATGCTCACTTCCCTCCTCCTCCTTACTCCACCATTACTTCCCGCCTCCACCATCATTACTCTCCTCTACTCTTCCTCACCTCTCTCTCCTCACTCTCTCCACCATATCCACTATCACTCTCCTCCTCCATCCTTTCCTTCTCCCCAGTTCCTATTCACACTTTCCTCCTACTCCATGTCCATCCACCAATTACTCTCCTCCTCCTCCTTTGCTCCACCATTTCCCACTTGCTTCTCCTACTCCACCATTACTCTCCTCCTCCCATTCCACCACATTCACTATCCTCTCCTCCTTCTCCACCATTACCTACTCATAATTTAATTACACATAATCTTTTAATTATTCTTCTCCTACTCGCCCTCTTCTCCTTACCCATATTCTATTATTCTCCTCGCCTTCTCCATCTTACCATTTTCTAGTTCTCAATTTACATTCATATTTCAATTTATTTCATATCCACACATCATTATATACTTCATATTATACATTATACATATATCATATTATACATTATACTTATTTCATAATGTACATTAAACACATTTCATATCATACATTATACATATTTCATATAATTTTTTATATATCTCATATCAATATTATGCACATTTCATATCATACATCATACACATTTCGTATATATTAGCTTACACAATTTATACATATACATATTCATTACACATATTTCCATATATTATATTAACCTATCATATAAACACATTTTCAGACAAATTACATATTAATTAATTATACATATTACAGAAAATTTAGGAATTTTGAAGTAAAACTCCTTGCCTAAGGGATCGAAGCCACCGACAGGGACTCGAACACTCGAACACAGCGGCCGGAACACCAGAATCCGATGCTCTAACCACTCAACCACCACATCTTTATTTAAAACTAATAAAAATAATAAAATAAATGATAATAATAAAATAATAGATAATAGAATAATGATAATAGACATAAATATAAATGATAGATAATAAAATTAATAAATAAATAAATAATAATAATATGAAATAGATAATAGATAATAAAAATAGATAATAAATAATAAGAATAAATAATAGATAACTAGATTAATAAATAATAAATAATAAATGATAAATAATAAATGATGAATAATAGAATCTAATTTGGATATAGAAAGTGTTTATATATTACAGTATTCCCCTCCTCGTCCACCTCTATTTCTGATATTGTTGTTCGTTATCAGTTTTATCAGCATTTTCAATATAGTTATGTTTTTATTTATTTGTTTCTTTTTCTCACCTGTTTTCTTATTTTGTCTTTGTTTCTTATTATTTGTGAATATTTTTTTTATTATTATTTTTTGTTGCGTATGATGAATAGAATATTAGAGTTAGATAATTAGAGAGATAAGTAGCCAGAGAGATTGAGATAGACAGATAGATAGAGAGGTAAATAGACAGACAAACAAACCGAGAGAGAGAGTGTTTGTGTGAGCTACGCGTTTTGAAAATATTAGATTTAGATAGATAGACAGACAAATAGGCACCACACACCAATCCATACATTACCGATGCATTATGTGTGTATAGTGATTATCTGTGATGTGTGAGTATTATATATATATATATATATATATTAAGTTATATGTATGTTAGTATTATGATGTGTGTGTGTTGGTGTGTGATGTGTGGTTGTGTGGTGTGTGTGTGGTGTTGGTGTGTGAGTGTGTGGTGTTGGTGTGTGTGTGTGTTGTGTGGTGTGTGTGTGTCTGTTGTGTGGTGTGTGTGTATTGTCTGTGGTTTGTGGTGTTAAATATATGTGTTGTGTGTGGTGTGTGTGTAGTTTATGTTATAGTGTGTGTGTGGTGTAGTGATAATGATATATGTTTAGTATGTTATATTATATATAATGTTATAGTATGTATTGATTTATATGAGTATACGTGTATATATATATGCAATTCTTTTTGAATTAGTGTAGTTGATCATAGATTAAG
>NW_020869815.1:197601-205101 GCF_003789085.1 Penaeus vannamei | reverse complement strand
AAGGTGACAAATCTATTTGAATTAATGTACTTCTGTTCTGATTAAAATACTTTTATGACGTTGGATTAATGAGAAATGGGATTAATGTATGCATATGTACATGTACAGAGTAGTTCATTCAACCAGTGATAATGATGTTGGTAATAATGGTAATGATGTTGGTAATAATGGTAATGATGTTGGTAATAATGATGTGATGATGATAATAGGTAATGATGATAATAATGTAATAATGGTAATGATGTTGGTAATAATGGTAATGATGTTGGTATAATGGTAATGATGTTGGTAATAATGGTAATGATGTTGGTAATAATGATATAAAGTTTATAGAAGCAGTAACAGTAGCTTTACTAATTGATTACTAATGATATTAATAATGAACTCAATGATAATTGAAATAATAAGATATGGCCATATGGCTGATGATGATGATGAAATAGTGATGATGATGATAATGACGATGATACTGCAATGATAATATAAATAATGATAATGATAATAATAACGATGATAATGCAATGATAATAGCAACATTTTCCATAATGATAATAATATAAATGATAATAACAGTTTTTATGATAATAATAGCAATGACAATGTTGGTCAAGATGATAATAACTAATAACAATAGCATTCATAATGTTGCTAATGATAAGGACGAGAGGAGAAGAATGATGATAATAATGACGATAATAATCATAAAACCAGTGGTAACGACAATACTGAAGCTAATTATGATAAAATAATAATGAAAATGATGATAGCAATAATGAAAATAATGATAAAAATGATGATAACAATCATGATGATAATAACAACAATCATGATAATAATAAAAATGATGATGATAATGGTAATTGTAATGACAACGATGATTATATCAATACTAAAGATATGATAAGAACATAAACAATAATAATGACAGTAACAATGCTAATGATGATAATACAATAGTGATGATAATGATAACAATAGTAATGATAATTTTATAACAAAAATAATATTTGCAAGAATAATAACAATAAAGGAATAATACTGAAAGGATGATATGTATAAACCAGGAAAGAATTCATATTTATACGTGTAAAATCAGTCATAAGAACAAATATCAGATTCTATATATATATATATATATATATATATATAGAGAGAGAGAGAGAGAGAGAGAGAGAGAGAGAGAGAGAGAGAGAGATATATACATAGAGAGAGACACACACACCAGAACACACACACACACGAAAAAAAAAAAAAAAAAACAATGATCGAGCGAACCAACAAACAAACAATCAGAGAGAAAACTTACGAGTACAAAACGCCTAAGGACATACCTTTGTGATTCCTCGATGATTAAAATGTAACGAAACCAATCTCAGGCTTTATTCAGACTTACTGAGGACTTGCCTGCGGGATCTCAGGTGTCTAATCGTGTCATATCTGTGTCATAAAAGTGAGGGCTGTGCCTTGTGGGTGAGAGGAAGGAGGAAATTTGGTGTGAAAAGAGGAATTTGATTTTTTTTTTCTTTTCTTTTTATCTATTTGTTTACATGTTCGTTCATTCGTGTATTTATTTATTTATCTATTTTTCTATGTATTTATTTCTTTATTATTATTATTTTCTTACTTTTTTATTTGTTTATTCATCTACCTATCTATTTAAGCATTTTCCCATCCATGCGTTTCTGTATTTCTTCATTTTCCTTTATTTTTATCTATATTTCTTTGCTTATTATCATTTTAATCACATTTACCTGTACATCTCATTATTTTTCCTTTAACGGAGCGACACGTGAGGTACTTGGTGCGAGAAAAGTAATACCTGCGAGTGTTAATCAAAGTATATGAAAAGCCTACAGATTTTTTTTCATTATTATTTTTTTTTCAATTTTGAATTTAATTTTTATGGTGTTTATTTTTTTGTATTTCTATTTTTTATCATTTTTTAATTTAATTTTTTGAATTTCATTTTTTTTTCTTTCATTATTTTGCATTTCATTATTTTTTGTATTTATTTGTGTGTGTGTGTGTGTGTATGTGATCCTTGTTATACTATGGATCTATATCTATCTATCTATCTATCTATCTATCTATCTATCTATCTATCTATCTATCTATCTATCTATCTATCTATATATCTATCTATCTATCTATCATATCTATCTATCTATCTATCTATCTATCTATCTATCTATCTATCTATCTATCTATCTATCTATCTATCTATCTATCTATCTATCTATCTATCTATCTATCTATCTATCTATCTATCTCTATATCTATCTATATCTCTATCTATCAAGTATGTATAAGAAAAGAGTGTTACGTTGTATCTAACACTATTCTTACATAAAGGAAATAAAGGAAATATTCTATATTGTTCCTTACACTAAAAAAAGAAAAAAAAAAAGTTTATGTATCCTGATAGTTCGAGTGTATTATACAAGCCAAAGATACGTATTTGATATGAGGATACAATGATACATGTATGTGATACGGGTGAAAAGTGGCCCGGGGGGATACTTGTAAGATAAGGATAAGTAATGATAGGTATGTAATGCAGGGAAGTGATACGTGTGTGATACAAGAGTGATACGTAGGTGGCATAGGGGGGAGATGCGGGGAAATGGTGATACATAAGAGCGATAAAACAGCCAGAGTGAAATATCGGAAATTTAAGAAAGTGTCTTACCGATTTTTTTCTTTGAATTTGTTTTCTTGTTGTTTTCTTCTTCTTTCTTTTTCTTCTTTCTTTCTTTTTCTTCTTTCTTTCTTTTTTCTTTCCTCTTCTACTTCTGCTTCTTTCTTTTTTTTTTTCTTTCTTTCTTTTCCTTTTTTCTTCTCATCTCGTCTCTCCTTCTTCGTCTTCCTTTTCTTCTTCTTCCTTTTCATCTCTTCTTCTTTTCTCTTCTTTTATAATCATTATTTCTTCTTCTGCGTCTTCTTTGACATCTCTGACAACGCTCTTTGACATCACACTTCATCATCTTCTTCCTCTTATTGCTATTATTCCTTCTTCTTCTCCTTCTTCCTCTTTGACATCATGTATCTGCCTAGCCCATCCCTGACAACACTCTCTGACATCACACCTCTTCTAATTAATTTTTTTTCTTCTTCCTCTCCTATTATTCTTTCTTCTTCCTCTTTCAATCATTCTTCTAATTCTTTTTCTTCATTTTCCTCTTTATTATTATCTCTCTCCTTTTCCTCTTGACATCAACATCTGACTAGCTCATCCTGACATCACACCTCTTCTATCTTTTCTTTCTTCTTCCTCTTATTATTTTTCCTCTTCCCTCCCTCTGACTAACTCATTCTGACAACACTCTCTATCAATCTCTTTTTAATTCTTTTCCTCTTCTTACTCTCTTCTTATTCTCATCATATTCTTCTAATTCGTTTTCTTCATTTTCCTCTTATTATTATCTCTTCTTCTCCTTCTACCTCTTTAACATCATACATCTGCCAAACCCATCCCTGACAACACTCTCTGACATCACACCTCTTCTATTTTTTCTTCTTCTTCTTCCCCTTATTATTTCTTCTTCTTCCTCTTATTACATCTTCTTCTTCTCTTATTTCTCTCCTTATTATTATTATCTTCTTCTCCTCCTCTTTGACATCATACATACCAGCCCATCCCTGACAACACTCTCTGACATCACACTTCTTCTATTATTCTTTTTCTTCTTCTTCCTCTTCTTATTATTTCCTCTCCTCCCCTCTGACTAACTCATCCCTGACAACACTCTCTGACACACACCTCTTTTTAATTCTTTTTCTTCTTCTTCTCTTATTCTTATTCTTATCATATCTTCTAATTCGTTTTCTTCTTCTTCCTCTCTTAAATATCTTCTTCTCCTCCCTCTTTAACATCATACATCTGCCAAACCCATCCCTGACAACACTCTCTGACAACACACTTCTAGCATTCCATTTCCGACGACAGTTTCTGCCAACAGTCCCCCCCCCCCGCCACCTCGTCCCGGACAACGCTCTCTGACAGCAACAGACAAAAGAGGTGGTCAGGCAACGGACAGAGGTCGTAATGGGCCATTAGCGAGGTCGATTCACCCATGAATGACCATTGCCAAGGGTGAGGTGAGGTGGGTGGGGAAGGAGGTGGGGAGGGAGGTTAGAGGAGGGGGGGAGGGGAGGATTGGAAAGAGGTGGGGGAAGGGGGAAGGGGGAGTGGGGTTAGAGGGGTGGAGAGGGGAGATTTGGAAGGAGGGGGAGGGGAGGAATTTGGAAGGGGAGGAGGGAGGGGGAGGGGGAGAGATTAGAAAGGGGGAGGGGAGGATTGGAAAGGGGTGGGGGAAGGGGGAGATTAGAAGGGAAGGGGGAGGGGAAGGGGGAAGGTGAGGGAGGGGAGAAGGTCATGACGTAGATGGGGAGGGGAAGGCAGAAGGGATAAGTGGAAGGAGAAGGTGAGAGGGAAGAAGGGAGAGTGGGAAGGAGAAAGGAAATGGGGAGGACGAAAATAAAGGAGAAGAGGAAGGAGAGAGAAGGAGAGGAGAAGCAGGGGAAGAGGGAGAGGAAAGATGAGGTAAGGAGAGACAGAGGGAGAAGAAAGGGGGTGCAAGGGGAGACAAGAGAAAGAGAGGGGGGAGAGAAGTAAGAAGAGAAGAGGATAAAAAGGAGGAAGGAGAGAAGAGAGGAAGGAAAAGAAATGAATGGAAAGGGAAGTAGAAGAAGACGAAAGAAAGAGAATAAGAAAAGGTGGGGAGAGAAGAAGAGAAGTAAAAATAAGAGAAGTCATAGCTTAAAACAGGCAAGGAAGAAGAGAATAGAAAAGCAAAAAACAACAACAAAAGACGAAGAATAAAAATAAAAACAAGGTATAAAAGAAAAAGGAAAGAAATAGAAGAGACATAATGAGATACGATTAAAAAGCTTAATTTCATCATATTGTATTTAATTTCATTAAATCTTACATGATGTTATATCATATTACATATTTGTGCTATTAATATTACTTTACTTAGGAATTATATTTCATTTCTTATGTCTCATGTATTATCATTTTTATTATATCTTATGCGTCATTCTTTTGAAATGTTACCTTAATTTACATTGCGTTTTTTTTTCTATATTAAAGTACTTATTACGTACTAGACATATATATATCTACTTCCTCCTCTTCTGCTTTTTCATCTTCTTCGTTTTCTTCTTCTTTCTTTCTTCTTCTTCTGCTTCTCCTTCTTCTTCTTCTTCCTCTTTTCTTTTTTCTTTTTCTTCTCCTTCTTCTTCTTCTTCTTCGTTTTCTTCTTCTTTCTTCTTCTTCTCTTCTCCTTCTTCTTCTCCTATTTATATCAGACATATATAATGAATAACATCATCATAAAGTCTCATATATTACCTTTGCCATACCTGTATCTCTACCATGAGCATCTTCATCTCCCAAGCGAGAGAAGGGATGCTGCGACAGATGACTGGCCAGACAGACTGAGAACTGGATCCGTGGGCAGCTAGGAAGGGAAATAGATGGAGAAATTGGTATATAGATTTGTTGATAAATGGGTAGGTTGATAGGTAGATAGTCCGTAGATAGATAGATAGATAGAGAGAGGAGGGAGAGGGAAGAGAGAGGGAGGGAGGGAGAGAGGAGGGAGAGGGAGAGAGAGGAGGGAGGGAGAGGGAGGGAGGAGAGAGAGAGAGAGAGAGAGAGAGAGAGAGAGAGAGAGAGAGAGAGAGAGAGAGAGAGACTCATATGAAAATAGATACATTTACAGAGAGAGAGAGAGATATGAATAGAAATACATTTGCACGGAAGTAGAGACAGAGACATTTTATTTGAAGGAAGTTGAGCTGAACATCTTTAGTAATGATGTTCAGTGTCTTCCATTCTCCATTGCTTTTTCGATAGTTGGGGATAGGAATGACTAAAACTCGCCTGTTTCATTTCTTTTTTCTAATAATAGTCTTATTATCTTCTGTAAAATTGTGTCTACATCAGTGCCAGAGAGATTTGAAAATATAGATGGGTAAAATAGAAGCAAAAACGGATTTTTTCTTTTTTTGGGATGACACGCGGATGCAATTGGAAACTTACAGTGCTTGTTTGTGACATCAGCTGGTATCTCAAAATTAATTACGATGATTCTCAGTATTTCAATTTTTCTCTTACAATAGTTCTATCTATCCTCAGGTGAAAAGAAAATGTTTTCCTTGTAATTTCAAGACAGTATAGGAAATATGAAAACAGTGTATAATTTCGCGTATAAAAAGAATTTAAAAAATGACTGTCAATAGGTTGAATTACTAGTTTTAACCACATGTCAGTGTATTAAATGTATATGTATATATATATATATAATATATATATATATATATATATATATATATATATAATATATATATATATATATATATATATATATATATATATATATATATATATATATATATATATATATATATATATATATATATATATATATATATATATATATATATATATATATATATTATATATATATATATATATATATATATATATATATATATATATATATATATATACATAAATATATCATTACATAATTTGTTTTCTGTGGTGTAAATTTAATAACATTGTAGACAGAATGACTTTTCGTTTAATACCAAAAGCAAAACAACAATATCTATAAATGGAATATAGAAGAAGAAAATGAGAAGATAAAAAAACAACAGAAGATAATGAAGTGAACAAATAAGACAACATCAAAAAATAGATAAAAAGAAGAAAAGGAAGGACAAAGAGATAAAAAGAAGAAGAAGAGAGAAGAAACAACCCAAGAAAAAGAAACGAAAGCAAGAAAACACAACGAAAGGGCAATAACTGGCAGCCAAAGGAAAAGGAATTAACAAAAAACAACAACCTTATCCTTTGAGATAAAAAAAAATCGTCTTCAATGTTAGATTTTTGTTTACTTTTATCTGTTGGATTAGAATACGGATAATGATGATAATAATGATGTGAATTATGATAAGAATGAGAATAAGAATGAAAATAATGATAATGCTAATGATTATGAATAGTGGTAATTATAATGGTAATAATGATGATGGTAATAATGATGATTAATAATAATGATAACAATAATAACAACAGTAATGATAATAATAACAGCAAGAACATCATAATGATAATTATTATAACAATAATAATTTTAAACTATACTAATTAAAAAAAAAAAAAATACAGAAAAAGGGGCCAGAAAAGCATTAACCATATTCAAAAAGAAAAAAAATATATAAATAAAACCAACCAATATAAAACCTTCAAGAAAACCCCAATAAAAAGATAAGAATAAGAAAAAGAGATAAATAAATACCTAAAACTTCTACAGAAAAAAAAACAAATCCCCCACACAAAAAGAATAATAAATAAATAAATACCTGAAAATTCTTTTTAAAAAAGTCTCCCACACAGTAAGAATAATAAATAGATAAAAAATACAATTCTTAAAAGAAAAAGAAAAATCTAATCCACCCCCACCCTCCACCCTCCCCCCCCTCACA
>NW_020869815.1:175101-180101 GCF_003789085.1 Penaeus vannamei | reverse complement strand
TGTTATATGTATGTTTGTATTTTATTTGTGTGTGTGTGAGTGTGTGTGTGTTTCTGCGGATGTGTGTGTGTGCGTGTGTGTGTGTGTGTATTTGTTATTTGATGATAAGGGTATGTTTTTTATGTGAATGTATACCTGCTTTAAGTTGTATCTCTGTTCTCATTTTCTTTATTTTTTTTTTTTTTTTTTTTTTTTTTTTTTTCAAAATAATCTTCAACCTTATCGTTCCCATCAGCATCACCATCCCTTTCACTATCACTTCCTTTCTTCCTCTTCCTCCTTCTTTCCCCTCACTATTATTTCTACTCTCCTTTTTTTCTCATCTTTCCTCTTTACTCTCCACTGCTGTTGTTGTTGTTTTCTTCAGCTCGGTGTTTTTCCTTATAGTTTATTCTGGGGCGTCGTACATAATATTCTTTCGTCAGGCGCCGCGGACATGCGTATATACACGTGTTTTCTTGACATTTCACTTTCCTTTATTTTCTTCTTATTTTCACTATTCTCTTTTGATGCAGCCGCCATTTCTCTCCATTAGATAGCTATATAGATAGATAGATAGATAGATATAGAATAGTCATATATATATATATATATATATATATATATATATATATATATATATATATATATATATATATATATATATATATATATATATGTATATATGTATATATATGTATGTATGTATATACATAATATATATATATTATATGTATATATATATATATATATTATATATATAATATATATATATTATATATATATATATATATATAATATATTATATATATATATATTATGTATATATATATAATATATATATATATATATATATATATTTATATATATAATATATATATTATATATATATATATATATATATATATATATATATACATATATATATATATATATATATATATATATATATATATATATATATATATATATATATATATATATATATATATAATATATATATATATATATATATATATATATATATATATATATATATATATATATATATATATACTACCATATTTCATACGAATTGTTTTTCGGCATTCTAAAAGGCTTATGATGTCTATGACGACATAATGAAAATCATGTAGTGCATATTTGTAGTGGGAAAGCCATAGAGAAAGTGGGAAACCCCTAAAAGATAAGTGTAATTGAAAAGCAGTTCTTGGGATAAAGCGAAAGGCGATGCGCTAAAATGTTTTAAATTAATTAGAAAGTCAAAAGGTAGGGAATTTAAAGCTGAGGAAAGCTCAAGTTAGAACGAATTGTGAAATAAAGATAATATGTGGTATTTCGTTTCAGAGTAAGAGCTATTATTATTAATTCATTGTTATTATTATCATTATTATTATCTATTATTATTATTATTATTATTTATTATTATTATTATTATTATTATATTATTATTATTATATTATATTATTATATTATATTATTATATTATTATTATTATCATTATTATTATTATTATTATTATTATTTATTATTATTATTATCTATTATTATTATTATATATCATTATTATCTATTCTATATTATTATTATTATTAATATTATTATCATTATTACTATATATTATTATTACTCATTATCATTATTATCCATCATCATTATCATCGTTATTATTATTATTGTTATCATTATCATACAGAAGTATAAAGGCAAAGAGAAAGACGTAGGAGGCTAAATATACGACTGGCTATTTCTTTTACATTTCATTGAAGTTACAAGAACCTCTAAAGAGACACAGCCGAGGAGAGAGCAATGGTATGGGCCTGTAATGAGGAGAGAATGAGACAGTATGGGTGGATAAGTGATGGATATGGTAATAGCTGGAAGGAGGAAGGAGGAAGGGAGGAGGACGACGAAAGAGGAGGTGGGTGGATGAAATTACGAAGATAAAAAGGACTAAAGGGGGAAACAGGAGATAAGTAGAGGGAAGAGAGGAGAGGGGAGAGGAGGAGAGGAAGAAGAGGAGAAAGAAGGATAGAGAAGAAGGAGGAGGAAGGATAGAGAAGAGAAGGAGGAGGAAGGAGGAAGACATTGGTCAGGCGGATGAGGGGATGGTAGGTTGAGAAGGAGTCGAGAGAAAGCGTGAGAGAGAGAGAGAGAAAATAAGAAAATATTCTGAGTTCCAGGTTATCGTTTCACTTGACCTGCTGCTTGCAAGGGTGAGTGTTGCAATGTGTACTGCAAAGGTGATGCTCAGGCTCGCATTTCTCTTACATCCTCTGATCTTTCCTCTCTCTCCTTCTTTCCTTCTATCCTTTATTTACCTATCCCTCTCCCTCTTCCATTTTCCCGTCCTCGATTCGCATTTCTCCGGCATCCTCTGATCTATCCTCTCCCTTCCTCCTTCCTTCCTTCTATCCCTTACTTACCTATCCCTCTCCCTCTACCTATGCCCCGTCCTCTTACCCTATCCTTCCCCTTTCACCTCCCCTTAAATACCCTTATCCCTTCGCATTTCTCTAACATCCTCTGATCTCTCCTCTTCCCCCTCCTTCCTTCTATCCCTTACTTACCTATCCCTCTCCTCTTCCTATTTCCCGTCCTCTTACCCTATCCTTCCCCCTTACACCTCCCCTTAAATACTCCTTCTTTCCCCCGACCCACCCCTCTCTCTCTACCGTCGCCCCCCCCCAAAAAAAAAAAAAAAAAAAAAAAACCTTCCCTTATATATTCCATGCCTTTGGTGTGACATTTTGCGCTGCGTGGATATGTAGGCACAAGTCCTCGCTTTAGTCTTCCTCTTTTCCCCTCTCCCCTTCCTCCTTTCCCCTCTCCCCTTCCTCCTCTTCCCCTCTCCCTTCCTCTTTCCCTTCTCTCTCGCTCTTGCCCCGTGGTCATTATATTACCATTTTTAGGATAGTCTCCCCTCCCTCTTCCCTCTCGTCTGTGTCTGCTTGGCGCTCGGGTCTTCAGTGGCAGGAAGAAGGCAACCTTTCGTGGCTTCTCTTCACATCTCCTTTTGTGCCTTTTGCTGTTCTTCCTTGTTCTTCTTCGTCCTTCTACTATCTTCTATCTTCTTTTGTTGTTATTCCTCCTTATCTTCTTTTTTTTTCTTCCTTCTTCTCTTCGCGTTCTTCTATCTCCTCTCTTCTTTCTTCTTTCTTCTCTTCTCATTCTCCCATCTCTTCTCTTTTTAATGCTGCTTCCTGTTTCTCCTTCTACTATTAATCCTTATTGTTTCTCCGTCTTCCTCCTCTTCTTCCTCTCACGGCAATTATTTCACCTCCCTTTCTTTCTCCTCGTTTTCCTCATCCTTCCTTCTTCTTCTTCTCTTTATCCTGCTCATCACCTTTATCATCGTCACAGAAAGTAACACCCTTTTATTTTTTATTCATTTTTTATTCATTTTTTCTAAAGTACTCTTATTGCATTTACTTTTTTCATGTAATGGATTCCAACATTTTGCTATTTTCCTCTTATCTCTTCCTTTTCATGGGATCTTTTATCTCTCTCTTCTGCTATTCCACATCTTTCTTTTCTTTTTCATTGTCCTTTTCGCTTTCTCTTCTTCTTTCTTTCATTCTATCTCTCTCTCTCTCTTTCTCTGTCTCTGTCTCTGTCTCTTCTCTCTCTCTCTCTCTCTCTCTCTCTCTCTTCTCTCTCTCTCTCTTCTCTCTCTCTCTCTCTCTCTCTCTCTCTCTCTCTCTCTCTCTCTCTCTCTCTCTCATTCTCCTCTCTCTGTCTCTGCTCTCTCTCTATCTATCTATCTCTATTTCTCTTCTCCCCCCCCCCCACTTCTTCTTCCTTTATCTCCAATTCTCTCTTCCTCCATCTTTTTTTCATTTTCATTTTCTTTCCTTTTCATCATCTTTCTCTTCCTTTACTCATCCCTTTCCTTTCTCTTTCTCCCTTTTCCCATTCTTTTTCTTTCTTTCTTTCGATTCGTCTCCCTCATTTCTCCAATCTTTCTTTCTCCCTTTCCGCTTCTTCTCTTTTCTCCCCTCTTCCTTCTTCCCTTTCATCTTCTTCCTTCTTACTACTCCCTCCCATTTTTCCTACGTTCCCTTTCCCCCTTTTATCAGTCTTCCCCTCTTCCTTCTTTACTCCTCCATTTTCTTACCTTCCCTTTCCCCCTTTTATCAGTCCCCTTCCTTCTTTATTTCTTCCTTTCTTTCCTTACCCCCCCCCCTTCCTCCATTCATTTCTTCAAACGACAATGTGAATATCCTCTTTATCTCCCTTCCCTCTCCTCCTTCTATTATTCTCATTTCTAGTAAATCAAAAACTTCAATCCTAACTCCACAGAGGACAAAATAATAATAATAAAAATAAATAAAATAAATAAATAAAATAAATGAATGAATGAATAAATAAATAATAATAAATAATAAATAAACAAATAAATAGATAAATAAATAAATAAATAATAAATAAATGAATAAATAGAAATGAATAAAAAATAAAATCTTAAATCTTATGTTGGTGAACCGTATTCATGTTGACAACTGTAGAAAATGTATGAATGAGAATGAATATCTTCACGATCCAAGAGATGTATTTGACCATATATCATATCATATATCGAATATATCATTATATATTATACAAATTACATACCATACATCGACTATATCAGGGGTGGCCAACCTTTCGTGAGATGTGATCTACTTTTTCTACAGTTACCTTGAGGCGATCTACAAGCCTAAGATTCAAACATATTCCATAAATGTAGTCTTTATAAATAATTATATGTTGTTCAGACAAGTCCATCATTATAAATATAAATATAACTTATTCCCAGAAATAAAGAGAAATATAATAATCCAAGTATGATGAGTACCTGGATATGGCTTTGAAGTTATTTGCATGATAACCTCTGAAGGACGAATTATTAACAGGTACAGTAGTGTGATCGACTTAAAACAGGCTTGTGATCGACCAGTCAATCGCGATCGACTGGTTGGACTAAATCATTTATTTCTGACGAAGATATTTTCGAAACCGGTCAAAAACATTTCTTGTCT
>NW_020869815.1:160101-162601 GCF_003789085.1 Penaeus vannamei | reverse complement strand
GTATGTAGTGTTTGTGTACATTTGTGTGTGTATTTGTTTGTTGTTTGTGTGTATGTGTCATGTGTGTGCATTCATGTGTGTTGTTTGTTTGTTTGTGTGTGTGTGCATTTATTTGTGTTTTGTTTGTGTGTGCATTTATGTGTTTGTTTGTTTGTTTGTGTGCGTGCGTGCGTGTGTATGTGTATGTGTATGTATGTATGTATGTGCACTAGATTTGCATCCACAACATTTCTCGTACAAACGTGTCCCTGCCTTACCACACACAGACACACGAACATTATAACCGAACATCCACCTACACATACGTAACACACACCCACATGCCACCCACACCCCTTCCCTCCCCCTCCGCCTTGCCCTTCGCCCTCCCCCTTCCCCTTCCCTCCCCACCCCCTCTTCCCCTCACCCTCTCCTCCCTTCCCTCCCCCTCCCCCTCTCCTCCCCTTTCCCCTCCCTCCCCCTTCCCCTTCCCCCCCCCTTCCCCTCTCCCCCCCCCACGAATCATGCACAAGCCACACTCAGAAACTGCCATCCACGTGTCCGCGCATGACTGTCTGCATAATCTATACTTACACACACCTCGCCCGTGTGTGTGTGTGTAACTTGGGCGTCTGTGACACGATCGCCTAACAATCCGGTTCTTAGCTTCAACAAACTGCCGTTCGTTTAGTGTATGGAGACAGGTGATGACAAGATAAATACGAAATAAAAGAGAGAGAGAGAAAAGAGGGTGAAAGAGAGAGAAAGAGAGGGAGAGGGAGGGGAGAGGGAGAGGGGAGGGGAGGGAGAGGAGAGGGAGAGAGGGAGAGGGAGAGGAGAGGGAGAGGAGGGAAAGAGGAAGAGAGGGAGGGAGAGGGAGAGGGAGGGAGGGAGGGAGGGAGGGAGGGAGGGAGAGAGGGAGGAGGAGGAGAGAGAATGAGAGAGAGAGAGAGAGAGAGGGAGAGAGAGAGAGAGAGAGAGAGAGAGAGAGAGAGAGAGAGGAGAGAGAGGAAAGAAGAGAGAGAGAGAGAGAGAGAGAGAGAAGAGAGAGAGAGAGAGAGAGAGAGAGAGAGAGAGAGAGAGAGAGAGAGAGAGAGAGAGAGAGAGAGAGAGAGAAGAGAGAGAGAGAGAGAGAGAGAAGAGAGAGAGAAGAGAGAAAGAAAAAAAAAGAAAAGAAGAGAAAAGAAAAGAAAAACCATCTTGACAGTTCGATGTAAAATTAGCAAGTGAGAAAGAATTAAAAAAAGACAAAAAAAAAAAAAAGACACGAGAAAATAATATCTAAAAAACAAAAAAGATAATGAAAGAAAAGAATAAAAGTAAGCAATAAAAGCGGTTAAATAAATTCAAATAAAAGGAGAAGTAGCAAATAAAAAAATAGCATTTCCTCCTTAATTTCATAATGAGTAATCAGAAGCTTCAAACTGCAGCTGCGATGAGGAGGAGGGGGGGTGAGGAAGGGAGGGAGGAGGAGGAGAGAAGGGGAGGAAGGAGGGAAAAGAAGAAGAAGAAAGAAGAAAGGAAGAAGAAAAGAAGAAGAAGAAGAAGAAGGAAGAAGAAGAAGAAAGAGAAGAAAGAGATGAAGGATAAAGAAGAAGAGGAAGTAAAGAAGAAGAAGAAGGAAGAAAGAAGAAAAAAATAGGAGAGAGGAGAGAGAAGAAAGGGAAGAAAGAAGAAGAAGAAGAAGGGGAAGGAGTAGAGAAGAAGAAGAAGAAGAAGAAGAAAAAAGAGGAGGAGGGAAGGCAAGGTGGTAATGGAGATAGAGGGAGGAGGAGGAGGAAGAAGAAGATAGAAGAAAGAAGAGAGAAGAAGATTTATTGTGAAGAAGAAGAAGAAAGAAGAAGAAGAAAGAAGAAATTAAGAGAAGAAAGAAGAGAAAAGAAGAAGAGGACGGAGGAAAGGAGGAATAATAATAAGAGGAGGGAGAATAATAAAATAATAATAGGAGGAGAGAGGAAAAGGAGGTGGTGGTGATGGAGAAGGAGGAAGGAGGAGGGAGAGGAGGGAGGAGAGAGGAGGAGGGAGGAAGGAGGATGAGGGTAAATGAGAGAGGAGGAAGAAGGGAGGAAGGGAGGGGGAGGAAAGGGAAGGGAGGGAGGAGGGGGAAGGAGGAGGACAGGAAGGAGGAGGAGGAGGAATAAGAATAAGAATAAGAATAAGAAGACCGACGACGGCGACTACGATAGAGAGGGGAGGAGGGAGACAAGTGAGAAAACCGGAGGGAGGGAGGAGAGGAACAAGAAAAATGAAGAAGAAAAAAGAAGAAGGAAGAGACGAGAACAAGAGATAGACCGCAGCAGGAGAGGTGAAAGTGGAAAATCACTTCCTCCTTCTTCTCCTCCTCCTCAGCCTCCTCTTTCCAACGCGCCTCATCACACCACACCCTCCCTCTGACCTGCCCTCCCTTCTCTCTCCCACTTACCGCCCTCCCTTCCCTACTTCCTTTCCTCCACCCATCCCCTCCTTTCTCCCTCCTCCTCTCCTCCTCTTCCAACCCCTCATCCCACCACGCCCGACCTCT
>NW_020869815.1:152601-155101 GCF_003789085.1 Penaeus vannamei | reverse complement strand
CCATCTCTCTCTCCGTCCCATCCCTCTCCCTCACTCCCTCTCTATGCGCTCTCTCTTCTCTCGCTCACTCTCCTCCTCGTCTATTCTGTCTATCTAATCACCTAATTGATTATATAATACTCCACTCTCCCTCTCCCTCAATCTCTCACTTTACCCTTATCAGTCAACCTTGTTTTCTCCATAATTGGTTCTCTCTTCTCCCCTCTCTCTCTCTTTTTATATCTCTCTCATCTCCTCTGTCTCCTCTGTCTCTGTCTCTCTCACTCTCTCCTTCCCCCTCTCCCATCTCTCTCTATCCTCCTCTCTCACTCCCCTTCTCTCCATCTCCTCTCCTCTCTCTCTCTCTCTCCGCCATCCCTCGTCTCCTCTTCCCCCGTCTCTTTCCTCTTCTTCTCTCTCTCTCTCTCTTTCTCTCTCTCTCTCTCTCGTTCACCGTTCCTCTCTCCTCTCTCTCCTATTACTGATCTCTCTCCTCTCTCTCTCTTATCCTCTCCTCCCCCCTCTCTCTCCCCCCCTCCTCTCTCTCTCTCTCCCTCCCTCCCTCCCTCCCTCCTCCCATCCCTCCCTCTCCCTCCCTCCTCCTCCCCTCCCTCCTCTCTCCTCCTCTCCCTTCTCTCATCTCTCCTCTCCTCTCTCTCTCTCTCCCTCTCTTATTCTTCTTCCTCTCTCTCCTCTCCCTCCTCCCTCCCTCCCTCCTCTCTCCTCTCCTCTCGCTCCTCTCTCTCCTCCTCCCTCCCTCTCCCTCCCTCTCCCTCTCTCCCGTCTCTTCTCTCTCTCTCTCTCTCTCTCTCTCTCTCTCTCTCTCTCTCTCTCTCTCTCTCTCTCTCTCTCTCTTCTCTCTCTCTCGGGGCATTTTATGAGCTAAAACTCCAATTTTTGTATCCTGGAGTTATTTTCAACTTTATGAATAAGAATGACGTACATGAAATACAACAGCTGAAAATTAAACACAGGGAGAAAGTTGAAAAAGACAACAGAACAAAAGTGTTAAACGCATGACATTCTAAAACACCAATTTTTCGCTAAATTTTTTTTCTTTCCTTTCCCTTTTTTTTTTTCTTTTTCTTCTTTCTTCTTCTTCATGGCATTCAAATACACCATTTTTTTCGCTTAAAACGTTTGCGTGTGTGTGTGTGTGTGTGTGTGTGTGTGTGTGTGTTGTGTGTGTGTGTGTGTGTGTGTGTGTGTGTGTGTGTGTGTGTGTGTGTTAAAATGTCGGCATTCTGTTCCACGGCTTCGATTACCTTGGCAGAACAAACCCTGAGATAAGTGGAACAAATACTTTAAGATGAGCGGAAGAAGTGTTTGTTCCATCTACCTTAAAGTTCCACTCACCTTAAAGTATTGTTCCATTCACCTTAAATCATTTGTTCCGTTTTTGTTCTATTTCTATCTTCGTAATTTTAACAGGGGCGTCATTTGTTTTTTTTTCTTGGGGGCCGGGGGGGGGGGGCTACGAGAACTCCCCCCCCCCCATTCCCTCCAGATTTTTTTTTTTAATTAGCTATTCTAGGAGCACCATTAAGCTACGACCAGAACTATATAGGTGTAATTTAGAACACACACACACAACACACACACACACACACAAATAGTGGGGGCGTGGCTAATTACCCCCCTCAAAAAAAAAAAAAAAAAAAAAAAAAAAAAAAAAAAAAAAAATATATATATATATATATATATATATATATATTATATATATATATATATATATATATATATATCTTTTTTTTTCTCTTCTCCTTTTATGTGACTATGTTGAATCTTAAATTAATCAAAACATTGTCTCTCGTAAATGACAATGACAATTTTCCCAACTATAGATTTATCACCTTTTGATATCTTTCTCTCATTCTCTTCCTTCTCCTCCTTTTGTTTTTTTTTTTCTTTTTTATCTCCTTCTTCGTGTCTCATATACACTGCTTTATCAGTTCTCTTTCTCCCTCCTTGCCTCCTCGCATTTTTTTCTTTCCTCTCTTCTCTTGCTCATTCTCCTTCCTTCTATACTTTTATCCCCCTCCTCTGGTTCACCCTTCTTATTTTCTCCTTTCTTTTCTTCTTGTTTATTTTAGCTCCCCTTTCTCCCCCCTTTTCTCCACTCCCTCCTCTAGTTTCCCCTTCTTCTTCTTTCTTCTTCCATATCTTATTCTTTCTTTTCTTTTCTTCGTCTTCTTCTTTATTTTACCTTCCTCCTCTAGTGCCCTCTTTTTTTTCTCTTCCTATTCTTCTTCTTCTCTCTTTTGCCTCCCCCTTCTCTCCTCTTTCTCCCCCCTCCTCTAGTTCCTCCTTCTTTTCTCTTCTCCCTTTTCTTTTTTTCTATTCTTTCTCTTCTTCTTCCCCTTATTCTTCTTTCTTTTCTCTTCTCCTTTTTCTTCTTCTTCTCTCTTTTACCTTCCTCCTCTAGTTCCCCCCTTCTCTTCTCTTCTTCTTGTTCTTTCTTTAACCTTTCTTCTATATTTCCACCTTCTTTTTCTCTTCTTCTTTCTTTTACCTCTCCCCC
>NW_020869815.1:129790-132406 GCF_003789085.1 Penaeus vannamei | reverse complement strand
ATTATTATTATGCTATTATTATTATTTATATATCATTTTTTATTAACTATTGTTATTTATTATCATTATTATCATTGTTAATTATTATCATTATCATTATCATTATTATTATTATTATTATTATTATTATTATTATTATCATTATATATGTATATATATATATATATATATATATTATATATATATAGATATAGATATAGATATAGATTATTGGAACACTTTGTCTCTTTCTTGGCTCTCTTCCTCTTGCTCATTCTCCTCCTATCTATATATCTATCTAATTTTTTATCCCTATCTTCTCCTCTCCCTTTCTCTTTCTCTCATTATCTCTTTGCATCTAACCCTCTCTTTCCCTCTATCTTTCTCTCATCTTTTTTCCAACCCCATCATCATCTTATTCCTTATTTTTTCATCTATTTCATTTTATTTTCCCCTCCTCCCTCTCTCCCACCTTTATCATCATCCCTCACCTACCCTTCTTCCCCTGACCTAGAAAAGGGATGCCCACCCTCGACTCTCCTAGAATGTAGGCCTGTTATATACGTAACAGATTTTTTTTTTTCTTTTCATTTTTTTTGGGGGTGGGTGGGGGGAGGGGGAGGGGGCTTATCTGGCGGTTTACCTGGGTTTCTTGTATGGTGTCTAAACCGGTCAATACAATTTTTATCATCGTGTCAGGTTCTGGTGTTATTGGTTGTTACTGGGTTGTATGTTGTTGCTTGTATACTCGTGAATATATACTTGTATATAGCGTACACTCAGATGCATCACATACGTATAAACATATGTTCTATGTTTATATGTATGTATTTACATCAATTATAGAAATACACAAAAACACATACATACATAAATGTATTTATAAATACGCACAAACACATACACACACACACACACACACACACACACACACACACACACACACACACACACACACACACACACACACACACACACACACACACACACACACACACACACAACACACACACACACATACAACACACACACACACATACAAGCACACACACAAAACCACATACCCACATACCCCAACCCCGTTTTCTTACATACAGCACATACCACGAAATACCAATTTCACACAGATCTGGTTCGCTCCAAGTAAACACATCCAGTTCTTCTCTCTCTCTCTCTCTCTCTCTCTCTCTCTCTCTCTCTCTCTCTCTCTCTCTCTCTCTCTCTCTCTCTCTCTCCTCTCTCTCCTCTCTCTCTCTCTCTCTCTCTCTCTCTCTCTCTCTCTCTCTCTCTCTCTCTCTCTCTCTCTCTCTCTCCTCTCTCTCTCTCTCTCTCTCTCACTCACTCACTCACTTTCTTCCCCCCACCCTCTCTCTCTCCTCTCTCTTTCTATCTATCCTATCTATCTCTCTCCCCTCCCTCACCCTCCCCCCTCACCCCCTCTCACTTCAAAAAAAAAAAAAAAAAAAAAAAAAAAAAAAAAAAAAAAAAAACGAGAAAAGAAGAGAAAAGAAAACATAAACTTTGCACAGAAGGCATTAATCTTCAATTACATGTTTAGAGAAAGTTTCGCAAACGTGGAAATTTGCGAAAAGAGCAAACAGATCGAATCCATTTGCCTCCAAAAAAAGGTGTTCTCGTGTTTGGTAAAAGATTATTACGGGAATTCGAAACAGCGGTTTTAGTAACGGAGGAGGAGGAGGTAGGAGGAGGGGAGGAGAGGAAAAGGAGGAGGAGGGAGGTGGTGGTGGAGGAGGAAGAGGAGCGAGAGAGGGGGGAGAAGGAGGAGGCGGGGGAGAGGAGGGGAGAGGAGGAGGAGGGGGAGGAGGAGGAGGATGGAGGACGAGGTGGTGGTGGAGTGGTAGAGGAGGAGTAGGAAGAAGAGGAGGGAGGAGGAGGACGAGGTGTGGGGAGTGGTAGGAGGGAGAGGTGAGAAGAGGAGGAGGAGGATGGTGGTGGGAGGGTAGGACGAGGAGGAGAGAGGAGGGAAGAAGAGGGAGGGGAGGAGGAGGAGAAGAGAAGAAGAGGAGGTGGTGGTGGTGATGGATGGTAGGAGAGGGAGAGGAGGAGGAGAGAGGAGAAGGTGGAGGAGGAAGAAAGAGGAGTGGAGTGGTAGGTGGGAAGAGGTGGAGGTAGAGGAGGAAAAAGAAAGAGGAGAGGAAAAAGAGGAGAGAAGGAAGGAGAGGGAGGAAGAGAAGGAGGAGAAGAAGAGGAAGAAGAAATTAGAAGAAAAGTAGAAGAGGAGAGAATAGGATAGTGAGAAGTATAAAGGAGAAGAAGGGGGGAAAGGAACAGGAATTAGGACGAAACAAGAGAAGAATAAGGAGTAGGAGAAAGAAGAAAAAGAAGGAAGAGGAAATAACAAAGGGAAAAAGATGAAAAAAGACGAAAGATAAGAGAAGAAAAAGAAGACGAAGGAGAAGAAAAGAGTAGAAGAAGAAGAAGAAGAAGAACAAAAGAGAGAAAGAAAAAATAGGCCGTTATACACACAACGAAGTCTACCAAAGGGAAATGATCTATTCTGAACATTTTATTATTCTCCTCTCTTCTCTCTCTCTCTCTCTCTCTCTCTCTCTCTCTCTCTCTCTCTCTCTCTCTCTCTCTCTCTCTCCCTCTCTCTCTCTCCTCTCTCTCTCTCTT
>NW_020869815.1:122290-124790 GCF_003789085.1 Penaeus vannamei | reverse complement strand
GCAAGGAGCCAAGGAGTGGCGAAAGGGCCTTGAGTAGCCTGGAGTAGCCTGAAGGGGGAGTCACCTGAAGGAGTGGACGAAGGGGGCGGCCCTGGAGTGGTGCCTCTACGCGATATTTATGCTGATAAGGTGTTTCTGAGGAGGGGAGGAGGGGAAGGGGGGGCGTGGAGAGAGAGGGAGGGGGAGGGGGGGGGGGGAGGAGAGAGGATAGGAGGGAGGAGGGGGCGTGGAGATAGAGGAAGGGAGGGGAGGGGGGGTGAAGAGAAGAGGGAGGGAGGGGGTGGAGAGAGAGAGAATGGGAGAGGGAGAGAGAAGAGAGAGAGAGAGAGAGAGAGAGAGAGAAGAGAGAAGAGAGAGAGAGAGAGAGAGAGAGAGAGAGAGGAGAGAGAGAGAGAGAGAGGAGAAAGGGAGAGACGAAAAGAAGGCAGAGAGAGAAAAAAAAGAAAAGGAGAGAAAGAGGGAAACAGAATGAAGATAAAGAAAGGGAATGAGAGAGAGCGAAAGGGAGAGAAAGCAAGCGAGAGAGAAAAACAAGAAACAAACAATAAAAACCCAATTAAGCCCGGCCCTCGAGACAAAACGGAGAATCTCCTGCGCTCTCAAAGGGGATCGACACAAAGCCTCTTTTCTTAATCTTCTTCTTCTTCTTCTTCTCTTTCTTGTTATTCTTGTCTTTCTTCTTCTTCCTCTTCTTTTTTTTCTTCTCTTTTCTTTCTTCTTCTTCTTCCCCTTCTTCTTCTTCTTCTTTTCTCTCTCCTCTTTTCTCTTTTCTTCTTCTCTTTTTATTTTTCTTCTTATTATTCTTTCTCTTCTTTGTCTGTTATTTTTCTTCAGCATCATCTCCGCTTCCCCTATCCTCCTTCTCTTCGTGTTCCTCTTCCTTCCTCTCTAACTCCTCCTCCTCCTCTTTTATATCCTCCTCTCCTCTTCCTCGCTTCCTCCTATTCTCCTTCTCCTCTTCGTGTTCCTCATCCTCTCTCTCTCTCCTCCTCCTCTTTTATCTCCTCCTCAGCCTCCTCCCCTGCTCCTCTTCCTCCGCTTCCTCCTATTCCTCCTTCTCCTCTTCGTGTTCCTCATCCTCTCTCTCTTCCTCCTCCTCCTCTTTTATCTCCTCCTCCCCCTCCTCCTCCGCTTCCTCCTATTCCTCCTTCTTCTCTTCGTGTTCCTCTCCTCTCTCTCTTCCTCCTCCTCCTCTTTTATCTCCTCAGCCTCCTTCCCATCGCCCGGCCAGAAAGGCACAACAGATCCATGTCAAAGAAGAGAAAGGAAAACTTAAAAACAAACCCAAGCGAAATCTCAATCTCAAATGACTTATTTCAAGGTTTAATTGACCACGGCATCAAAACCATTTTTTTTTTCTTCTTCTACTTCTTCTTCTTCTCATCATTTTAATTGCCGTTATCTGGTCTCTGTTGATTGGGGTTCTGTCGGCTTTCCATCGGCTCTTTAACGGGTTATTAGGGAGAGAAAGAGAGCAAAAAATCCTTTCATTAAACTCTATTTCACTTTTTTTTCAGTTGGGGGCCTAAATCCCGTTTTCTGTTTGACGATCTCTGACACACTTTTTTTTTTTCTTTATGACAATGTAGCGTAAGGACGGAGTTCCAATGACACAGTAACGGTTCTATGATACCCTGCTGTGTGGTTGTATGATGCAATAACCTACATAGGTTTTGATGATGTTTGGTGAATAGATGTTGCGATGATGTTGGTTTTCGCGAAGTGTATGGGCGGAGTTGTAATGTCATTGTTGTTGCAATTTTATTTTATTTTTTTTATTTTTTTTTTTTTTTTTATTTTTTTTTTTTTTTTTTTTTTTTTTTTTTTTTTTTTTGCAATAAGGGGGGCGGGGAAAATTAATAGAGTTGGTGAGTTTGTGTTTGTATTGTTGGTTATTCTCTTTGCAACAGAGAAAGAGGTCGAATCATGATAGAGTTATTAGCAACAACAATTGATAGTGTTGATAGGGTCGTGCAGGTGTTGACAATGGTTATGATGATAGTTTTATTTTATTATGATGCATGTTGATGAGAAATTTGATAGCTATAGTGATTTTGTTATTATTATCATTACTTTATCATTATCAATTATTATTCATTGTTATTTTCATGATAATAATAGTTTTCATTATTGTTATCATTATCATTATCATAATTATTATTATCATTATTGTTATTGTTATCATCATTATCATTATTATTATACATTATTTCATTATATTATATTATTGGTTATTATCATCATTATTACCATTATCTATTACATTATTTATTATTATTTTGTCGTTGTTGTTGTTTTTGTTATTGCTGTTGTGGTTGTTATCATCATCATTACTATTAACATCATATCATTATTATTTATCATATCTTTATCATCATTATCATCATCATCATATTATCATTATTCGTATCATTATCACTCGTTATCATCGTTCTTTATCCATCAAGGTATTGATAAAAGGGATACTAAATCATAATGAAAATCATGAGACGATAATCAT
>NW_020869815.1:91633-105915 GCF_003789085.1 Penaeus vannamei | reverse complement strand
CGCTGCCTCGCGTCTTCGGTAAGGATTTTAGTGGAGATAAACCCAAGCGTAAATTCGGACAACTTGCGGCAGGTCACAGTCTCTCACTCGTTCTGTTTGTCTATGTGGGCGTGAGGAATAAATCTATGTGGGCGGGAGGAATACATCTATTTGGGCGTGAGGAATAAATCTATGTGGGAGTGATAAAAAAAAATCTATGTGGGCGGTGAGGAATAAACCAGTGATAAAAAAAAAATCTATGTGGGCGTGAAAAATAAATCTATGTGGGCGTGAGGAACAAATCTATGTGGGCGCGAGAAATGCATCTATGCGGGCGTGAGAAGCAAATCTATGTGGGCATGAAAAGTAATTCTATGTTGGCGTGAAAACAAATCTATATGTGACGGCGTGAGAGAATAAATCTATGTGGGTTTGAGAATAAATCATGTGTGGCGTAAAGAATAAATACATATGTGGCCCGTGAGAATAAAATCTAAGTGAGCGTGAGTGAGTGTGGGGAAATCTATGGGCGTGAGAAATATATGCGTGATTGTGTTGTGAGAAATATGGGCGACTGTATCAAACTGACCTGGTAATTTTTGAGCATAAACGTGAGAAAGAAAATCTATGTGGGCGTGAAAAGTAATTCTATGTTGGCGTGAACAAAATCTTGTAGGCGGTGAGCAGAATAATCTATTGGGTGTTGAGGAGTAGAATCTGTGTGGCGTAGAGAATAAAATCTGTCTCTCGTGGGATGAGAATGAATCTATTGCGGCGTGAGAATAAATCTATGTGGGCGTGAGAGATCATATGGTGGATTGAATCCGCTCCAAGTAATTCTATGTTGGCGTGAAAAAAAATCTAGTTGGGCGTTGGAGAATAAATCTAGTGGGTTTGCAGAATAAATCTGTGTGGTCGTAAAAGAAATATATTAAAATCTATGTGGGCGTTAGGAATAAATCTATTGGGCTGAGAAAAATGAATCTATGTGGGCGTGAGATAATAAATCTATGTGGGTTTGAGGAATAAATCTGTGTGGGCGTTTGCGTGAGGAATAAATCTATGAGTAATAAATCTATGTGGCGTGAGAAATGATCTATGGGGCGTGAGGATAAACCTAATGTGCGTGAGAAAGAAAATCTATGTGGCGCGTGGAAAAGTATTCTATGTGCGCGTGAAAACAAATTACCTGTGCATGAGCAGAATAATCTAGGTGGGTCTGAGGAATAAATCGTGTGGGTAAAGAATAAATCTAAGTGAAAGAAATGTGAATCTGATGGTGAGCGTGAGAATGAGAGTCGTGTGTGGCGCATGAATGCTATGTGCGGTGAGGAATAAATCTTAGTGTCGCGTGAGAAATGAATTCTATGGGCTGAGAATAAACATGTGGGCGTGAAAAGAAAAAATAACTCTATGCTGGCGTGAGGAAAAAAAATCTATGTGTGGCGTGAGGAAATAGAATCCATGTATGAAGCACCTGAGAGCGTGAGCGTGCGCAGCGAGAGAGCGTGGCGTAAGCCCCATTTTGCGAGTCAAAAAACCATCCCCACCATACTCTTATGTGGATTCCATCTCATCCCACTACTCTATGTTGGATCCATCTCATCTCCCACATTACTCCCTATGTTGATTCATCTCATCCCACATACTCTATGTGCCACATACATTCCATCTCAATCCCCATCCCCCTACTCTATTGGGTATCATGCTATGCTCTCTAGCTCTGATGGCATCAGTCTCTATGTTGGATTCCATCTCATCCCCACATACTCTATGTTGGGATCCATCCATCCCCACATACTCATAAATGTTGGGATTCCATCTCATCCCCACATACTCTATTTGGTGATTTCATCATTCATCCCCAACATACTCTATGTTAAGGATTCCCATCTCATCCCACATAGCTCGTAGTGTGTCACATGCGTCTATGTGGATTTCATCTCATCCCCCACATACTCTATGTTGGTAGTGTCCATACTCATCCCCACGAACTCTATGTTGCGCGATTCCATCTCATCCCCACATACTCTATGTGGATTCGCTCTTCATCTCCCACATACCTAATTTGGGATTCCATCTCATCCCCACCTAGTTGCCGATTTCATCTCATCCCACATACTCTATGTTGCCGGCATTCCATCTCATCCCCCACCCCAATTCTATAGTGATTTCATCTTCACGGAAACCGGAATTTGCTCCATGTTGTTTCGCTCCCGTGTGGATTTACCGCATAGGATTCAACGGGCGCTCAACAAGAGGCTCAGATGGGCGGTGGGGGGGGGGGGGTGTCTTTCCTAAAACCAGGTGTGCTTTCCTATTTTCGAGGTTCAGGCAGGTTGTATTCTGAGAACCCTCTCATAACAGATGGTTGATTCACATTGTAATAGTCACTTGATATTCATCTTTCTTTAATTAATCAGAATTATTATTTCGTCTCTAAATTCACTGAATGTTGATAAAGCTGTAGATCTCCTTTAATAGTCAAATAATATTATTACGTTTCTCTCTCTCAATTAAATCAACGTTTTTTAATCTCTACAATTACACTGAACTGTTGATAAAAACACACTGGAAGATATCGTTTTATAGTCACTTTACTATTAGATATAGTCACTTTATATTGTACTCAATTTAAATCAATTATCATTTTATCTCTAAATTCACTAAAAATGTTGATAAAAACGTTGTAGATATCCTTTTATCAGTACTTTTAGTCACTTTATAAATATAGTCAATATTCTACTCTCTTGATTAAATCGAAATTAATTACTTCATTTCTAAAATTCACAGAATGTTTCATAAAACACAGTAGATATTTAGGTCTCGTTTCCACTGAAAAATTACGTTATAAGATTACAAGAATATTTACAATCTGTTGGCTCTAGAGGTTTTAGTTTATTCTAATTTTTACAGTCGAGTTGGTTTTCCTGTGCTTTTGGGTTTTAACGAAGAAGGAGAAGAAAATAAATAGGAATGAAGGACATGGAAAAGAAAGAAAGAAAAATGTTACAAGAGAAAAACAGACAATAGTTAAGAAAAGGATAATGAAGTAGAGATAGGTAAAAAACAATAGCACATTTTTTATAAAATAATAATAATAAGATTCTTCTATCGTGTGGAATAAGGGAAAAAGAAGATAAAAAAAGTTTCATAACCTAGCAAAAAAAAAACACCAGCATGATTAATAAAGGTCAGAAAAAAGAAAAAAGGAAAAAAAACAGTTATTTCCTCTAATTTGTGGAAATTTTCTCAAACGAAGAAAAAAAGTAAAAAAAAGGAAAAAAAAAAAGAAAAAATAAAAAACCAAAAAAAAAAAAAGCTTTCCAAGGCCCAAACNTTGGCGTGCTACCGTGCATAGACTTATTATTATCTTATATCTATGCACGCGTGTGCTGGGATGTGGATATGTACGTTGGTTCACAATATGCACATGTACAGATGTCGGGCGTGTACATGTACGTAGGGCATGCATTTTGTATTACACGTGTAATAATAATTAAGAAGATAATATAATAACAAATGTTATAAGATAATAATGATAATAATGTAATAAAAATAATAATTATAATGTAATAAGATAATTAATAGTAATAATGAATAAGAATATATAATAATTTATGTAATAAGGTAACATGAAATCTCGATCAAAGGAGTAGAAAATAATTGTTATATTATGTTATGTTTTCTGTGATGTTATAGTGAGAGAGAACTCGGTTATTTGTTCTTGTTGTTTATGAGGGAGGATGGGTTGGGGAAGGGAGAGGGGTGGGTGGGTGGGGTCTATAGATGGGCGTGGTGGGCGTGAGAACTTTGCTACGCGGATGGAGATGCTCGTAATGGATAATAAAGATGTGTGAAGAGATAAAATGATGGATTTGAGGAGATGGTGATGGAGAAGAAAAGGAATAGAAGAGATAGATCTCAGTCTAGAATAAGACGAAGAAGAAGAAGAAAAGAAAGCAAATGAAGAAGAATAAGAATCCATCAATAGAAGAAAAGAAAGACAAAGAAAGAAGAGACAGAAAGAAAGAATAAGAAGAAGAGAAGAAGGTAAAGAAGAAGAAGAGAAAAGAAGATGAAAAAGAAGAATAAGAAATAGAAAGAAAAGAAAGAAAAAAGAGCAAGCAAAGAAAAATAATGATGACGAAGAGGAAAAAAGAAAAAAAGAAGGAAAAAACAAAAGCGCAAATATTGACATAAGAAGGAAAAGAAGAAAAGAAAGACGAACAAGAAAATAAGAAAACAGATAAAGAAGAGAAAAGAAAAGATAAAACATTATTAAAGATGCGCATGTGATAGGGAAAGGGAAAGAAAGAGAAAGAAGAGGAATAAGTGAACACATAGAAAAGACATAAATAATCAAACAAAATAAGAAAAGAAAATAGTACGAATGAAATAAACGTATATTTAGGTTTTTATAAATGTCATAAAGATGGAAATAACATTTATGTTAAAGCTTAAGAATGAACAGGGAGATGAGGAAATTGAATAAAAAGGAAATAAAAGGGGAGACTGATGATGAAGAAGAAATAAGAAAAATAATGATGATATAAGAGCGATAATAATGATAGTAGTGATAAAAATGATGTGATAATGATGATAATCATTAATACCAATGATAATGATAATGATAATGATAAAGAATGGATTAAAGAAAATGAAGCAGTAGAAGAAGAAAAATGGAGAGGAGGAGGAAGAAGAAGAAAAAAAGAGAGAACTAAGAGGACGTAGTGTTAATAAAAAGAAGAAGAAAAAAGAAGAAGGCAGTAAGAATAATTAGAATCATGTTAAAAGGATAATATAAAAAATGATAAAGAAGAGAAGACAGAGACAGTTTTTTAAATCAGACAGAGCGATAAAAAGCTGAAAACAGAAAGAGACAGAAAGACGGAGAAAAATTTAAGAAGCAGAGACAGATAGACAGACACGAAAGAAAGATTTTGAGTTGAGACACAAAAAAAAAAAAAAAAAAATATATTGAGAGACAGTAAGACAGAGACAGATAAAAAGACTTTTGAGAGACAGACAGAAAAGAAGAGACAGAGAAAGATTTTGAGAGAAAAATATTTTGAGACAGACCGACAGAAAATATGTGAGAGAAGGCCAAACAAAGACATGATTAATTTTTTATTTTTTAAAATTTTATTGTTGTATGTATTTATTTTTTTCAGTGAGTGAGTGAGAGAGGATTGAGAGAGTATGAGAGAGAGAGAGATAAGAGAGAGGAGTAGAGTGAGAGAGAGAGAGGAGGAGAGGAGAGAAGAGAGAGAAAGAGAGAGAGAGAGAGAGAGAGAGAGAAAGAGAGAGAGAGAGAGAGAAGAGAGAGGAAGAGAGAGAGAGAGGAGAGAGAGAGAGAGAGACGAGAGAGAGAGAGAGAGAAGAGAGAGAGAGCAGGAGAGAGAGATGAAGAAGAGAGAGAGAGAGAGCAGAGAGAGACGGGCCAGACAAACAGAAAAATAAGATTTTGAGAAACAGACAAACACAAACAGAGCCAGAAAAAAAGCCAGAAAAAAGACATCGATTTATCGATATGTTCATATTTTATTTTTTATTTTTTTGTATATATATATTTTTTTCTCTCTCTTTCTTTTTCATATTAATTCTCCATTCCTTGTGAAGGCATTTGAATTATGTTCATTTTTTATTATTTACTATTTTTATATATATTCTACTTCTTTTCTCTCTCTTTCTTTTTCATATTAATTCTCCATTCCTTGTGAAGGCATTTGAAATATGTCAATTTTTTTATTATTTTATTTATTTTTTTAAAATATATTCTATTTCTTTTTCTCTCTTTCTTTTCATATTAATTCTCCATTTCTTGCTACACACGTAAGTAAGTATCTTAAGAATATTTGAGTAAAGTTTCATTAGATTTAGACTATTTTTTTTTCAATAATTCCAATAAATTCCTTTAAAAGTGCTTTTGGGTTCCTTAAGTCCGTTTCACTTCCGCTTTGAAACGTGAGTCACTGTCTCTTCCTAAAAAGGGTTTTCTCTCTCAAGTTCTGATCGGTTTCTCTTGTGAAATTAGATACCTTCCCTTGTTCGTTATTTTTTTAATTGTTTTTTTTCCTTATTTCTTTACTTCTGTTGTTTTGTTTTCTTGTTTTTCTTTATTTCTTGCTTCATTTGTTTTGTTTTCTTGCTTTTTTATTTCCTGCTTCAATTGTTTTTTCTTGTTTTTTTTCTTATTTCTCCCTTTGTTTTCTTGTTTTGTCTTAATCTCTACGTTTTGAGCTTCCTTCTCCGTTTCTTTATTTATCCCCCCTTTCTTAATTTCTTTGTCTCTTTTTGTCTCCCTTATTTTTTCTTTATTTCTATCTCCCTTCTTTAGCTCCCTTATTTATCCTCTATGACCTCTCCCTTAGCTTATTAATTTTCCTTTATCTCTACTCCCTTCTTTTAGCTTCGTTATTTCCCCTCCTCTCTCCCCTCTCTCTTAGCTCCCTTGTTCTCCCTCATATTTTCCCATCCCTTGTTTTCTCTTGCTTCTTTGTCCCTCCCTTTGTCTTCTTGTTGTCTCTCCCTTCCCCTATACTTAGCTTCATTTCCCTTCTCCCTTCTTCCTTTAGCTCCCTCCTCTCCCTTCCCTTACACTTAGCTCCCTCATTTCCCTTCTCCCTTCCTCCCTTCTCCCCCCTTCCCCTACACTTAGCTTCATTCCCTTCTCCCTTCCTCCTTAGCTCCCTCCTCTCCCTTCCTACCTTAGCTCCTTTATTTCCCTTCTCCCTTCCTTCCCGTAGCTCCCTCCTCTCCCTTCTCTCCCTTCCCTTAGCCTTCCTATTGCAACTTTCGATTAAGTGTCGGAAAAAATAATTTGTTGCGTGTGTAGGTGTCAACAGCTTGCACTTAATGCTTAAAAAAAATCTTTGGGTGTCTTTTTGGTACCTTTTTGGATAGAAGGGAGAAAAGGAGATGAAAAAGAAGATAACACATACACATGGCACATAAACACACACAGAAACGCACACATGTCTACTTAACACATACACATGGACCACACACACACACACACATGTCTACTTTTACCCTATCCTGTATCCCTTCTCTTTCCATCCTAATATCTCCCTCCGTTTTTTTTCTCTATTCTCTCCTCCCTCACACCCTCTCCCCTCCTCCTACGCCCCCTCCCCTCCCCCTATAGTATGTTGCCTAGGCTGGTGATAATGCGTCCCCCCCCCCCCCACACCCCCTTCACCCTCCCCCTCCTCTCGGATTCCCTTTATTAAACCATGTTTGATTTATTTTTCTTCTATGCAAATCGCTGTTACGTTGGTGTACACGTCCGGGGATGCGTGCGTGCGTGTGCGCGCGCGGGATGACTGTATTCACCATATTATGTCTTTGTTTGTGCTATATTGTTATTTTAGGATTTATGTATGTATATATAATATATATATATATTATATATATATATATATATATATATATATATGTGGTGTGTGTGTGTGTGTGTGTGTGCTGTGTGTGTGTGTGTTGTGTGTGTGTGTGTGTGTGTGTGTGTGTGATTATATATATATATATATATATATATATATATATATATATATATAATATATATATATATATAGAAGAGAGAGAAGGAAGAGAGAGAGAAGAGAGAGAGAGAGAGAGAGGATAGAGAGAGAAGACTACACACACACACACACACACACACACACACACACACACACACACACACACACACACACACACACACACACACACACACACACACACACAACACATATTATATATATATATATATATATATATATATATATATATATATATATATATATATATTACGTATATGTATATTGTGCAAATGAGAGAAGCATATCCCACATTTGTAAAATTTGTATAATCTAGATTTTACCGCGTTTTACATTTTCTCGATGATTTGTTTTTACAAACTGAGCTTTTACATCTGAACTTTACTTTCAAAAGAGTATATTATTTCTTCCATTATCAATATTAAATATCAACGCGTTATTACTATTACCTCGCGTATTCAATTATCTTTGTTAATTTTTTTTCCACCGATGATTTAAATTTTTGAATTTCTTTTCATCATAACATTTATGTCGAATCCCGATCGGAGAAGTTATTTATTCAATATTTATCTCCTATCTTTTTATATTTCATGTTTTCCGCGTGGAGGAAAATAAATCCATTTGTTTAACATTGGATTAATCAATTTTAGAGACTCTCAGTTCATTTTATTATCTTGTTTCTTTGCATTTTGTCAGATTTTCACTAGAAAGTAATTAAAATATGGGTATATTTATTCCGATTCAATTATCTAGGAATATTAACATGTCGGGTGTGATTAACATCTATAATTTATATCGAACAAAGTAAGCTAGTTAATTTATCATTATTATTACTATTATTATTGTTATCTTTTAATTCTTTAAAGGGGGGGGGGGGCTTTCTCTGAATCTTTCATTCTTCTGGTACAATTTTATCAATTGCTTCATCTTCTTTTACGATTGCATCTTTTCTATCTATATCACGTAGCTATATTCTCTCTTGACCTTATACAGTTCAATTTATCTATTTATCTATTATTATACCTGGCAAGCGAAGTGAACATAAATAGTTTTAAGACAGATACTCTTTCTTACTGTAGGAGTAAGCTATATTCTCTCTTGACCTCGTGTAATTAAATTTATCTATTTATCTATTTTTATCTATTTATTTATCTAGTTTTATAACTCTTAGACCTCGTATAATTAAATCTATCTATTTATCTATTATTGTACCTGGCAAGCGAAGTGAACACATTTTTTTAGATAGATACTCACTCCTTCTTACTGTAGGAGGAGTAAGCTATATTCTCTCTTGACCTCCTATAATTAAATTTATCTATTTATCTATTTTTTTGTACCTGGCAAGCGAAGTGAACACATTTTTTTTTAGATAGATACTCACTCCTTCTTACTGTAGGAGGAGTCAAGGCGCCCCTTGGGTCCCTTACCCCGTGACCTTGTTTCTTAGGGAAGACGATCCCCAAATAAGGAAACGCACTGCTTATCCCCCCCATCTCTCAATGACTTTGAAATTTTCTACTTATTTCGATATTATCATCACATATTTTAATTTCTCTCTCTTTCTCTTTCTTTTTCTCCTTTTTAAATTAAAGATTCTCTAGACGGGTACCATAAAAGCGATGGATACAGGTTGTGGGCGGTGCTTCAAACGTTATGGTCGTACGAAACGTTTAACGTCAAAAAACGTTTATACGTCTAAAAAACGTTTAACAACGTTTATGGTCGTACGTCTAAAAAAACGTTTATGGTCATACGTCTAAAAAACGTTTATGGTAATGACTGGTAATGACTGAAATAACACGTAAGTCATCTCTAGTCTCAAATCAGTGGCCAGGATCGAAGGGACGCCACTTTGGTCCTCATTTCTATAGATAATGCGTGTATGAAATCTCTGAATAGAATTGGGGGTCCTCGCTTTAGTATTTTCTCCTAGTTAAATCACAATGGAATTAAAGCTTGTAATTAAAGATTTGGATTTCGTGACAGCCAATTATTGTTGTCGTCATCGTCATCATCACATCGTCGTCATCATCATCGTCATCATCATCATCATCATCATCATCATCATCATCATCATCATCATCATCATCATCATCATCATCATCATCATCATCATCATCATCATCATCATATTATTATAAAGGAGCAATTCTAGGAATATTTTTAATTACGACGAGAACTAAAAAAAAAAAAAAAAAAAAAAAAAAAAAAAAAAAATTTTTTTTTTTTTTTTTTTTTTGGGGGGGGGGGTGGAGCAATTGCCTCTGGTAGAAATAACAGAAATTGATAAAATAGATTTCCTATATACTGTAAACGAACTGGAAAACTTAAAAAACTTGTGGGTTATTCCTTTATTCTTCTCTTATTAATGGAAATATATATAAAAAGATCTTATGCTTTATAAACATGTTATGTAATATGGACAATGAAAGTTAATACAAAAACAATCGTATTATGAAACTCTATTTAAACACAATAGGATACAAAGACACCCACGTATATACAGAGTAAGAAAAATATTAAAAAAAGGGAAAAGAAGAGAGAAAAAAATGAACAGTGAAACAAGCTATAAAAAAAAAAACACGAAGAAAAGAAAGGACACAAAGAAAGAAAAAAAAGAAAGGAGAAAAAGATGTCACCGAGAAGGAAGAATAAAGTAAGATAAAGGAGACACAAGAAAAAAAAAAAAGAAAAAAAAAATCTGGATATACATAGATGACAATGGATGATAATTATAAACAGCAATTTCCGGTTTCAGAAGACCAACGTTCTCCATCTTTTCTTTTCCTTTCCTTGATTTCTCTCTCTCTCCTTTCTCTCCCTCTCTCTCTCTCTCTCTCTCTCTCTCTCTCTCTCTCTCTCTCCTCTCTCTCCTCTCTCTCTCTCTCTCTCTCTCTCTCTATCTATCTCTCTATCTCTTCTCTGTCTTCTCTCTCTCTCTCTCTCTCTTCTCTCTCTCCTCTCTCTCTCTCTCTCTCTCTCTCTCTCTCTCTCTCTCTCTCTCTCTCTCTCTCTCTCTCCGCTTCCTCTCATCTCTCTCTCTCTCTCTCCCTCCTTCCTCTCCCTCTCTTCTCTCCCCCCCTCCCCCCTCTCTCTCTCCCTCCCTCCCCCCCCCTCTCTCTTTTTTTTTTTTTTTTTTTTTTTTAATCTTCAAAGCAAAATTGTTTCAGTTACATAGTTTGGTCTTTGTCTGCGCGTTTACGGTGTATTGTCATTGAGTAATTACAGTGATGAGTTGTAATCTTATTGTCAAAGTATAAAGAGAAGTCCTAAAAAAATCCTGTGGGACAATTTTTTTTCTTTTTCAAATTTCTAGAGAATCACGAACGAGTAAAATATTGCTTTTATCTTTTTCTTCTTCTTTCTTTCTGTTTATTCTTCTTTGTTTTTTATCTTCTTCTCCTCTCCTCCTTTCTCTTCTCTTCTTTTCCTTTCTTCTTCTTTTCTCTCTCCTTCTTCTCCTCCTTTTTCTCTTCTTTTCATTCGTTCGTCATCTTTCATTCTTTCTTTGTCTTTATTCTTCTTCCTTTCCTCCTCCTTCTCCTCCTCCCCCTTCTTCTTCTTCTCCTTCTTTCCTTCTCGTCCTCCTCCTTTCTTTCTTCTTCTCCTTTTTTTCCTTTTCCTCATCCTCCTCTTCCTTCTCCTTCTTATTATCCATAACTATCTATGCTATAACTACCATATCTCCTTCCATCGATATATATAGCATATATTTTTCTCTCAGTATACCTAGCTTATAACTTTCCATCAGTATACGTAGCATATCTCTTCCTTCTAATATACCTAACATATATATATCTTCCTATTGGCATATCTAGCTGATATCTATCTTTCCATCGGTATACCTTAACATACCTCCTCTGATATACCAAAAATATATCCTTCTATCTATCATAACAGACCTGGTGCACTGAATTTATTTTCTATCGGTATATACCTAGCATACCTCCTGCTGATATACCAAACATATATCCTTCTATCTATCGTAATAGATCTGAACGTCTTCTATTGTGAATTGAATTTATTTTCCTTCAGTAACTTATTGACTTTATCTCTTCCTAATTCCTCTTTCTATGTCATCCAATCATCTCTTGGTCTCTTGTCTTATTTCTCTTTCTATTTTCTGTTATTTTTTTTTGTTTCATTATTTCGGATGTATTGTCGCATTATGCTAGATTTTTATTGTATTTTTTTCTTTTAATTTTTTTTATTATTTTATTGTTAAGTATATGTTATCGTGATGTTAATTTCCTTATTTTTATAATGTATTATGTAGAGGTAAAGATAATGTACGTAACAATTAATGATTTCAGAAGTAGGAGGAAGAAGCAGAAAAATAATAATGACAATAAATAATGATAATAATGATGATAATAATGATGATATAATGATAATGAGAGAGAGAGAGAAAGAGAAAGAGAAAGAGAAAGAGAAGAGAGAGAGAAGACGAAAAAAGAGTGAAAGTGAGAGGGAAAGAGAGAGACAAAAGAAAAAGAGAAAAAACCGAAAGAAAGAAAGAAGAAAGAGAAGAAAAAAACAAGAAAAAAAAGAAAGAAAGAAAGGAGAGACAGACAAGACAAGAAAAGAAAATATCAGAAATATACAAAATCTTCCTCGCTTTTCACCGAAGGAAAACTTGAAAGGAAAATTATGTCATTGCAATAGTTTACAAAAGACAGCTTTATCCCCCCTTCTTCATGCAAACTTTTTCGCTTTTACTTTCAATTATTTTTCTTTAGGGACAAAATAGCTCCAAAATGCATAATTATATAATATATAAAAAAGACGTTGACATTTATCCAGTATTTAAATGCCCCCGATTTTTATTTTCATTCTATTTTTTTATTTTTTTTATTTATTTTTTTTTCTTTTAGGATCGTCATATTGTCAACCAAGAATAAAAAAAAAAGTTTAAATATACATAAAATTACAGAATAAATGATACAACAGCCTGTGTGGACATGAGTGATTTTTGTAATAAAATACATCGACTACATTAGTTTATTTTCTCTGTATTTATGTCATATTGTTGCTCTTATTGCAGCGATAATGATAGTGAGAGGAAGATAATGAAAATGGGAATAAGAAACACAAGTAAAGGAAGGGATTAGGAATAGGGGTAAGTGTGTGTTTGTTTGTGTGTGTGTGTTGTGTGTACGTGTGTATGTGTGTGTGTGAGTGAGTGTGTGTGTATGTGATGTCATACAAACAGATTACACATACACACACACACACACACACACACCAGGACAAACACACACACACGCATACCACACACACACACACACACACACACACACACACACACACACACACACACACACACACAGCACACACACACACACAACACACACACACACACACACACACACACACACACACACACACACACACACACACACACACATCTATTCTCTCATCGACGAACAAATATTAAAACACTTTTTTCCAGCACGGAAATTAGTTCGTAATCCCTTACTATAATAATAAAAAAAACAAATAAATAAAAAAAAGAGGAGGGGTTTACTTAGAGAACAAATGAGGAAGGTGAAGAAAGAGGTCAAGGAAGAAGGAAGATGAGGAAAATGAGGAAGAGGAGGAGGAGGATAATGAGAGGAGTGAGTGTACCAGCTGATGATAATGATGAGGATGATGATAGTTATGATTACGCTAATGATGATGATAATGTTCATAATAACGAGGGTGGTGATAATGCTGATGATAGTAATAATAACAATAATAATGATAGCAGCTGCAGTAATGATAATAAAGATGGTACTAATGATTATAATGAGGATAATGACGATAATAATAACAACAATAATTATAATAGTAACGATGATGATGATGATGATGATGATGATGATGATGATGATGATGAATGATGAATAATCATAATGATAATACCAATAACAAAACAATACAGTGATGATAATATTGAACAATAATGATAAAATGATAACGGATAATAATAAAAGTTAAAAAAATAATGATAATAAAATAATGAAAAATGATAATAATAATAATAATATTGATAAGGATAAAACCAGTGTTGATGACAATGACTATACTAATGATAATATTAGTAATAACCTATACTATAGATCATGTGCGAATATAATTAATTTAACCCTTTAAAGTACTTAGATTAGAAAGAAGAAAAAAAGAAAGAAGAAATAACTCTCGAAAAAATAATACACAAACGACAAAAAGAAAAAAAGAAGAAGAAGAAGAAAAAAAAATAGAGAGAGAGAAGTGTGCCTCTCAGCTGATTTTTGTAAACAAAGTAAACACGCTGTGAAAAAGAGAGATTTCTCAGTCGATAGAAAATGTAAACAAAAGCAGATTTTTTAATTTTAATTTTTTGTAAATTATTGTTCTTTAATTGGGCATAACAAGGAATGAAATGATTAATACTGACAAATGATAGTAGATAATATCAACCAAAATATTAATGATAATGCAGAGCAATAGGGGGATTATTATATAATGAAGTGATAAGGGTTACAATAATTATCATGATAAATATATCTAGAATGATAAGGGAGATGATGAGTTAATAATGATAATGATGATAACGATAGCGGTCACAGTATGAAATGGAGGTGAAGGAAAAAGTGAGAATAGGTGTGGATAACATAGAAGATGAATTTTGAGTCTGATCTCTCTCTTCCCTCCTTTCTCTCTCTTATTTCTCTCTTTGATTATGCTTGCCAGCATCCCTCCTTCCTTCTCCCTTTCACTCCCCTTCTGTTCTTTTCT
>NW_020869815.1:75476-91207 GCF_003789085.1 Penaeus vannamei | reverse complement strand
CAGATAATAGTTGATGTTTATTGTAGACATAAATGGCGACAGGTTTAGCATCCCTCTCCCTCCCCCCCCCCCTTTATCCGCCTCCCCGACCCCCCCACCCCCCCATTTGCGGCGATGGGGTTCAGGAAATAATAATAATTACCATTATCATCCAGTTTCGCGTCGTTCTTTAGATTAATTTACGAAAAGAAAAAGAAAAAGAAAGAAAGAAAGAAAGAAAGAAAGAAAAAAAAAAAAAAAAAAAAAAAAAAAAAAAAAAAAAAATAATATATATATATGTATCTAAGTGTGGGATGGGGTGGGGTGGGGTGGGGTGGGGTGGGGTGGGGGCTGTTCTTATCTCTAAAGGGGTTCTTATCATTTTTCTTTCTTTAAGTTATTTTTCTATTTATTTATTCGTATTTTTGTTTCTTTTTAGAAGTAGGATTATAACCATGAGGCTATTTATTCATCGTTGATAATTTGTTTAATTAATTTTCTTTATTCATTTAGCTTAATAAACTTCTCTCAGATTTTAGTTTAATAAAACCTTTTGTTTCATCAACTATTTTCAGACATTTTTTTTCCCATTAATTTCATCATCATCAGTATTTAGTCCAATCAGCTTATAAATAATTGAATACCTATCATAAGTACAACACCTGTCATCAGGGACTCGAGATTAAAAAAAAAAAAAAAAAAAAAAAAAAAAAAAAAAAATTATATATATCTACAATTACTATTAATAATAAAAAAAA
This sequence comes from Penaeus vannamei, assembly GCF_003789085.1. Taxonomy (NCBI): domain Eukaryota; kingdom Metazoa; phylum Arthropoda; class Malacostraca; order Decapoda; family Penaeidae; genus Penaeus; species Penaeus vannamei. The sequence goes on along the minus strand of NW_020869815.1, from coordinate 90,470 downwards.
TTTATAATTACCTTCTTGCTCGCTATACCTTGGATAAACTCGACGATTTTTCACTATAAAAGGGTGACGCTTCGATTAATATAATGACTCTATCATCAACCTAAGCTTACTTTATCCCTGAAAAAAAAAGAGAAAGTAGAACGGTATCTGCTCGTGTCTTACCTGTAATTAATCATGGATGTTAGTGTGTTGGAACGTCCCTGAGAGAGAGAAAAGGGAAGAAAGAGAGAGAGAGAGGGAAAAAAAAGAGAGGGAGAGAGAGAGAGAGAGAGAGAGAGAGAGAGAGGGAGGGAGGGAGGGAGGGAGGGAGGGAGGAGGGAGGGAGGGAGGGAGGGAGAGAGAGAGAGAGAGAGAGAGAGAGAGAGAGAGAGAGAGAGAGAGAGAGAGAGAGAGAGGAGAGAGAAGAGAGAGAGAGAGAGAGAGAGAGAGAGAGAGAGAGAGAGAGAGAAAGAAGAGAGACAGAGAGTGTAAAATCCCCCCCCCCCAAAAAAAAAAAAAAAAAAAAAATTAAAGGGAATGGGATAGCGTTACGAAATGGAGAATCGTGAATAATTAGAATGATGAGAAGAAGAGGAAAGGGGAAAAGAAGAAAAAACAAGAAATGAGAGAAGAAAGTGAGGCATAGGAGTGGGAAAAAAAGGAGAGAAGATAAGTAGAACAAAAAGAAGATGAACACAGAGAGAAGAAGATATTGATGATGAAGCAGTGGAAAAAAAGAGAGAAAGTAAGTAAAAGAAGAAGAAGCAGAAGAACCACAACATAAAGAAGATGATGAAGAGAAAAAAATTGATGAAGGAGAAGAAGAATTTGATGAAGAAGAAGAGGAAGAAGAAGAAGGAAAAGACAAAGAAGGAAAAATAGGAGACACAAAAAAGAAAAAAATAACAAAAAGGGTGGAAAGGAAGAAAGACAGAACAAGATTCCTTTGAGAAAAAAAGTAGAATAATGTGAAAGAAAGAAAGAAAGAGGAGGTGGGATAGGAAGAAGGAAGGAAGAGGAGGGTCAAGAAAAAGGAATAGTGAGAAGGTCGAAGGAGGAAAGAATTGAGGAGGAAAGAGGAGGAGTGAATAGAGGATGAAGGATGAAGAAGATAAAGAGAGGAACAGAGACAGGAGGAAAAAGGAGGAAGATGAATATGGACGAGGACGGAGTAAGAAATTTTAGGAAGAAAAAGGAGGAGTGGAAAATTGAGGAGGAATGAGGAGGGAGAGAAGGCAGAAGAGAGAATTAAGGAAGAGAAAAGGAAGTGGAAGAAAAGGAGAAAATTAAGGAAGGGAAGAGAACTAAGGAGGAAAGAGAATTAAGGAGGAAAAGGGAAAAGGAGGAGAAGGATAAGAAGGAGGAGAAAATCAAGGAAAAAATTAAGAAGGAGAAGGAAAGAATTAAGAACGAAAGAAAATTAAGGAAGAGGAGAAAGGAGAAAATAAAGTACGAAGGAAAATTAAGAAAGAAGAAAAAAAAAAGAATAGTAGGAGGAGAAGGAGAGAATTAAGTATGAAGGAAAATTAAGAAGAAAAAAAAGAATAGTAGGAGAAGGAGAGAATTGAATACGAAGGAAAATGAAGGAGCAAGAAAAAAGAAAAGGAGGAGGAGGAGGAGAGAATTGAGTACGAAGGAAGAAAAAAGAAAAAGAAGAGGAGGAGGCGGAGGAGAAGGAGAGAATTGAGTACGAAGGAAGAAAAAAGAAAGAAGAGGAGGAGGAGAAGAAGAGAATTGAGTACGAAGGAAGAAAAAAGAAGGAAGAGGAGGAGGGAGAGGAAGAGAATCATGTCATTCCGTCGACGCTGCAATTTTGTGATGAATAATGGCAGGCGAGTTTCACAGACCACTTGAGCGAAATCATCACAGCCGGAGGGGGACCGAACCCCCCTCTCGCTTCTCCTCTCGCCTCCCTTTGACCAACCCCCCCCCTCCTCCTCCTTCTATTATCTAGGAAGAGGGAGAGGAGGAGGAGGAGGTGGTGGTGGTAGAGAGGGAGGTAATGATAATAATAATAATAATAATAATAATAATAATAATGATGAATAATGATAATGATAATGATAATGATATGATAATGATAATGATAGTGATAATGATAATGATAATATGATAATGATAATGATAAATCGATAATGATAATATAATGATAATGATGAATGATGGATACTAATGATAATGATAATGATAAGGATAATGATAAATGATAATGATAATGATATAATAATAATATAATGATAATAAATGATAATATAATAATAATAATAATAATAATAATATAATAATAATAATAATAATAATAATAATAATAATAATAATAATAATAATAATATATAATAATGATAATGATAATGAATGATAATGATAATGATAATGATATAATAATAATAATAATAATAATAATAATCATAATAACAATAAATAATAATGAATAATAATAATAATAATAATAATAATAATGATAATAATGATAATGATAATAAAATGATAATAATAATAATATAAATAATAATATAATAAATATAATAATGAATAATAATAATAATAATAATAATAATAATAATAATAATAATAATAATAATAATAATAATATAATAATAATAATAATAATAATAATAATAATAATAATAATAATAATAATAATATAATAATAATAGTGATAATAATGACGATAATGATAATGATAGAAATAATAGTAGCAGTAATAATAGCATACTAATAATGATAACGATTATAATAATGATTATACTAATAATAATACTAATGATTATGATAATAATGATAGTAATACTAATGATAATAATGAAAATAATGATAATGATAGCAATGATAATAAAGATAATAGTAGTAATGATGATAACAATGATAATACAAACCATACTGATAATAATAATAATCATAATAATGATAGGTGAAAGACGAGGAAGATGAGGAGGAGGAGTTGGTGGAGGTAATGGAAGAGAAGGAGGACGTGTAAGTAATGGTAATGGAAATAAATGATGATAATGATAATAATGATGATGATGATAATAGTATAATACTATAATAATAATGAATAATAATATAATGATATTATATAACAATAGTAATAATATAATAATAATAATAATAGTAATAATGATAATGATAATGATACTGATATAATAATAAAATAATGATAATAATAATAATAATAATGATAATAATAATAACAATAATGATAATAATGATAGTAATAAAAATAATGATAATAATTATAATGATAATAATAATAATGATACTAATGATAATGATAATAATAATTTTAATAATATAATACTATTACTACTACTACTACTAACTACTATAATATGATAACGTTCCAATTTGATTCCATTTGTTATAATGATTATTCTTGATGTGATAAGCCGTCTATTTTGCTTCTACATTAGCCCCTGTGTGGAAGGAAGTGGAAAATGAGGAGGAGGAGGAGGAGGAGGAAGAGGAGGCATGGGCGGGGTTACCATCTTCTGGCGGTGCGGAGTTTGAACGCGGGTTAGCAAGATGATAGACGAGTAGGCTACCGCTGCACCACACAGCTGGAGATAAGGAGGAAGAGAAAGAGGAGAGAATAGAGAAGAAGGAGGAAGGTGGAGGTGGAGGAGGAGGAAGGAAGAAGAGGAGGAGGAGGAGAGGACGAAGACGAGGAGCAAGAAAGAGAGGGGACGAATAGGAAAAGGAGGAGAAGGAGAGGTAGAGGAGAGGGAGGAGGAGGAGGAGGACAGGTGTGGTGGTGGTGCAAAAAAGGAGGAGGAGGGAGAGAAGGGGAGGAGGAATAGAAAAGAAGAAGGAGGCAGAAGTGGAGGAGGAGGAGGAGGAGGACGAGGATGATGATGAATGATGATGACAAGGAGGGAGAGGAGGTGGTGGAAAAAGAAGGAGGAGAAGGAAGAGAGAAGAGGAGAAGGGATAGTAGAAGAACAAGAAGGAAGAGATAGAGGAGGAGGTGGTGGTGGTGAAGGAAAAAGAGAAGAATAAGAAAAATGAGAAGTAGAACAAAGAGAAGAAGACGATGGAGAGAAAAAGAAAAAGAAAGCAAGAAAGAAATTTAGAGAAAATGAGGAGAAAGAGAAACTAAAGAAAGAAAAGAAGCAAAATGAAAAAAAAGAAGTTAGGAAACAAGGACATGCATGAAACAAAATAAGATAATGAGAATGAAACTCTTAGACGTTCACCAACAAGATTAAACAAAGAAAATCAAAAAAGAAAAGAATAAAAAGGAGGGGAGGAAGGAGAAGGAGAAGGAGGACACAAGCAAAGGTCCTTGCAAGATGAAAGACAGCCCAAAGACCTATCAACATCCAGCGCAATGTCACTGTTGATTCTTCCTCTTCCCCCTCTTCCTCTTTCCTCTCTCTGACCTTTGACCTCTCGCAATTTGCAAATTATTCGCCAGCTTTCTTGACCCCCCCCCCCCCAAAGACACAATCAGGAGCAAGCCAGAGGATGAGTTTCATTACACTTCAAACTTTGTTCATCTTGCTGGTTGAGACAGAGGCCGAGAGTTGCACGGAGTTGCAGGGTTTGCGCAAGGAAGGAGAGAAGAAGAAGAAGAGGAGGAGGAGGAAGAGGAGGAGGACGACGACGACGAAAGAGCAAGTGAGAGAGGAGGAAGAGGAGGAGGGAGGAGGAGGAGGAAGAGGGACGACGACGAAGAGCAAGTGAGAGAGGAGGAAGATTAGAAAAAGGAGAAGGAGGAGGAAGAGGAGGAGGAGGCCGAGAGTTGCACGGAGTTGCAGGGTTTGCGCAAGGAAGGAGAGAAGAAGAGGACGACGAAGAGCAAGTGAGAGAGGAGGAGGAGGAAGAGGAGGAGGAGGAAGAGAGGAAGACGAAGAGCAAGTGAGAGAGGAGGAAGATTAGAAAAGGGAGAAGGAGGAGGAAGAGGAGATGAGATGAGGAGTTGCAAGGAGTAGCGTTTGCGTGTGTCCTTTTGGCGTCTCGGTGGGAAGGTCAAGGTGGGGGGGGGGGAGGGTGGCGACTTGCAACGTTTTCGGGGAGAAGAGGAAGAAGGAGGAGGAGAGGAAAAGGAAGGAAGGAGAGAAGAAAGAGGAGGAGGAGGAGGAGAGAAGAAGGAGGAGGACAAAAAGAGGAAGGAAGGAGAAAAGAAGAGAGGAGGAGGAAGGGAAGAAAGAGGAAGACAAAAAGAGGAAGGAAGGAGAAAGAAGAAAGAGGAGGAGGAGGGGAAGAGGACGAGGGGAAGAGAGAGAGGAGGAGGAAGATGAAAAGGAGGAGGTGAGTGGTGGTGTTGCAAAGAGGAGGAGGAGGAAGAGAAAGGGAGAGGCGTTAAAAAATATTATATTTTGATAGCGATGATGATAATATTGCAATTGCAACGATGGATAAAATAATTCTCATGATACAGTATTGAAAAAAAATATGATAGTAATTAGCATGAATAACATAAATAAATAAAAACCTGACATTATGCATTTATAGGTACAATAACAATAAGATTAAAAGTCAGCAACCTTTTTTAAACAAAAATAACTTTAAAGTGAATTTAAGAATACTTACAACAAATGTTCAATGTTCAATATCTTTAACTTTGTTTATACAATCTGTACAGAATATATTTTTATGTTATATATTACCTTTATATTATAGATTATCTTTATATCACATTTATGTTCTACATAAGAAAGGGAGGAGGTAGAAAACAGGAAAAAGAGAGAAGAAAGGGGTATAGGGAAAGGAGGAGGAAAGCGAAAAGAAAAAGGAGGAAGAGAAGGAGAAGGAAGAAGGGAGAAAACAGGAAAAGGAGGAAAACAGGAATAAGAAGAGGATGAGGAAGAAGAAGAGGAAAGGAGGAAGAAGAGAATAGATGAGGAAGAAAAGGAGGTTGAGGAGGAGGAGGAGAAGGAGAGGAGGGAGAGGAGGAGGAGGAGAAGAGGAGGAGGAAGAGGAAGAGGAGGAGGAGGAAGAGGAAAGAGGAGAAGGAGGAGCAAGGAGGAGGAAGAGGAGGAGGGAGGGACAAAGAAAACGGAGGAAAAGTAGGAGAAGGATGATGATGAAGAGGAAGCGATAGAAGAAGAGGAAGAGGGAGAGGAAGAGGAGCATGAGGGGGAAGAAGAGAAGAAGGAGAAGGAAGAAGAAGAAGAGGAGGTTGAAGGAGGAGGAGGAGGAGGAGGAAGAGGAGGGAAGAGGAGGAGAGGAGGAGGAAGGAGGAAAGAAAACGAAGGAGGAGATACATATACATGAGACATATATAATAATTGTTTTGAACTCTCGGATGTGTGGAAAATAAAGGCGAGAAAAGAACGAAGGATGATAAACATACCAAGAGAAAGTCAGAAAATAAAAGAAACATTTTATAGGAAAAGTTACGAAAAGAAGAGCAACAAAAACTAAAAAAAGAAGAAGAAAAAGAGAAAAAAAAGATAACTAACAGTACCGTAATAATATGAAATCATAGAAATTACTGAAATTATAGAAATTATAGAAAAAAATAGAAATTATGAAGAAGAAACATACTTGTATATGAAGAAAGACAGACAGACAGACAGACAGACAGACAGACAGTAAAAGACATCCCGTATATACTGTATTTTTTATTCATACAAAATACGAATATGAATTCCTAAACAAAAGAGTAAATATTGGAGATAGAGTAAGATAGCGAAAGAAATATATTCAAAAGTGTGATTAGTTGTAAGAAAATAAAAAAACAAAGAGAAAACGAAAGAAAAAGAAAAAGAAAAAATCTGCAAATTTCAATAAATCGAAAAACAAAGAAAAAAAGAAAGAAAGAAAAAAAAAATGTGATACTTTCAGAACTCCAAAATATTATAAGATGGAAAAAGAATAGATGGGAATAGAGAGACAAGCAGATAGATAGGTGAATAGATAGATAGATAGGTGAATAGATAGATATGAATAGATAGATAGATAGGTTACATTGAAAGATTCAGAGAAATACCTGACGATCTGCAAATTATAATGAAAATGTCAACCAACTGTATGAAAATATTGTGCCGTTGAATTGCAAAATAATATACGCAACCCTAAGGAGAAGGAGAAGGAGGAGGAGAAGAAGAAGAAGAAGAAGAAGAAGAGAAGAAAAGAAGAAGAAGAAGAAGAAGAAGAAAGGAGAGAGAAGAAGAAGAAGAAGAAGAAGAAGAAGAAGGAGAAGAAGAAGAAGAAGAAGAAGAGAAGGAGAAGGAGAAGGAGAAGAGAAGAAGAAGAAGAAGAAGAAGAAGAAGAAGAAGAAGAAGAAGAAGAAGAAGAAGAAGAAGAAGAAGAAGAAGAAGAAGAAGAAGAAGAGAAGAAGAGAGAGAAGAAGGAGAAGAAGAAGAAGGAAAAGGAGAAAGAAGAGAGGAGAAGGAGGAGAAGAAGAAGAAGAAGAAGAAGAAAGAAGAAGAAGAAAAGAGAGAAGAAAGAAGAAGAGAAGAAGGAAGAAGAAGAAGAAGAAGAAAGAAGAAGAGAAGAAAGAAAAAGAAGAAGAAAACACACCACTTTGTATAGGTTAGGAAAATATACGAACAGGGAGAGAGAAAAAACAAGTGTATAGATTCAAAAAAAGAACAAGGAAGGAAAATAATAATAAAAAAAAAAAACATAATTGAAGAACAGAAAGATCGAGATGCTCGTGGAGCCATCTGGTGACGAAACCAACAACTAACCGGCAGCTGATGAGACCAGACCACTACTTTCTAAAAAACAACAACAACAAACAAAAAACATAAATTAAGGAAACTGCACTTCAAAATCTCTATCTGAGTTTACAGGGACACAAAAGAGAGAGAAAAAAGTGTGTTCTATACAGGTAGCGCACTTGTCCCTCCCGAATAACAGGTGGAGGACAGCACAACGCCATCTATTAATGGGAAAGTACAACACACACACGGAGAGAAAGGGACACGCCAATTCACACAGAAAAACAGTTTATTGTTACACACGAACGGAGTGGACAGGGGGTTCTTACACTATACACAACGCACGCACACAGCACACGCAAACACACACGCTCACACACACACAACCACAAACGACATTCACATAATACGAACACACACACACACACAGACGACACATTAGCATAACTGAAAGAGAAAGAGAGAGAGAGAGAGGAGAGAGAGAGAGAGGAGAGAGAGAGAGAGAGAGAGAGGGAGGGGAGAGGGAGGGAGGGAGGGAGGGAGGGAGGAAGCACAAGGGAGAGGAAGAGAGACGAGAAAGAGAAGAGAAGACAGAGAAAAGGAGAGAAAGAGAGAAAGGCGAGAGAAGAGAGAGACGAGAGATGAGAGAGAAGAGAGAGAAGAAGCAGAGAGCAAGACGAAGAGACAGAGACAGACGCAGAGAGGAGACGAGAGAGAGAAGAAAGAGAGAGAAGAGAAGAGAGAAGAGCAAGAGAGAGAGAGAGAGAGAAGAAGAGAGAGAGAAGATAGAGAGAGAGAGAGGAGAGAAGAGAGGAATTAGAAATGAGAAGAGCATAAAAGAGAAGCAAGCAAAGAGACGAACAGAGAGGAAGAGAGAGGAGAGGGAGGAACCAGAGAGAAGAGAGTAGAGAGGAGGGAGAGAAGATCGAGAGGGAGAAGAGAGAGAATAGAAAGAGAGCAGAGATTGAGAAAGAGAGAGAGAACGCAGAGCAGAGAGCAAAGACCGAGTGATCGAGAGATGTGAGAGAAAAGAGAGAGAGAGAGGAGAGAAGAATGAAGAGAGAGATGAGTAGAGAGAGAGAAGAGGATTGCACTAAGATGAGAGAGAGTAGAGAGAGAGCACGAGAGCAGAGAGAGAGAAGAGGAGAAAGAGAAGGAAAGAAAAAGAATTTCTAAATTAGTTTAATATCTTGGTAGGCCATCTCCGAACGAATTTGGTCGCCGAAATAAACTAACTTTGGGCTTTGATTTTGAAAACAGAAGAAATTTTTAAAAAGTGGAATCACGACGGTTAATATCGAAATTCTATGCATAAGACTATGTTTTGCCAAACCAACTAGTAAAAAACAAAATGAAAATCGAAACACACGAAAGCGAAAAAAATATGTTTGTTTTATATAAAGGAATTTTCCTCTTTTTCTCCCTATCAATCTCTCTCCTTCCAGGCCCACACATCCTTTCTCGTCGCTCTCTTCTCTCTTATATACCTTCTCTCATCCCTCTCTGATTACCAAACGCGCGCGCTCTCTTCTCACATCTCCTCTCAGTTCTCTGCTTCTTTCTCTCTTCTCTTTATTATGCCTTCTATCACTCCTCTACCTCAGTGCTTCCTTATCGCTTTGCATAAATCAGGTGATCCGACGATTACCTACCCCTCTCTCCTCTTATCATCTCATTCGCTTTACTCGCTCTTTCTTATCTCACTCTTTCTCCCGAACTTCGCTCTCCAGCTCTCTCTCTCTCTCTGCTCGAAATTCTCTTCATCAATAATTCTCACAATGCCTTCTCTATAATCTTCTCTCCTTGACTCAATTCTACAGCACAAACCAGTAAGAACTACAGCTACACGCAACGACCAAAGCCCTACAACTACCACTTTAGCGTGAGTACTTTTCAGAACTTCTCGCAAAACAGGGCTAGTATAACAACATCCTTGTATACCGCATCTCTCCATCTACATCTCTCTCTCCCCTCCAAGCCTTCCCCCCCTCTCCTCATTACTCCTCACACACGATACGAAGACAAGAAAAATACACAGTCACATAATAGCAAGAATCATAAGAAATATAAAGAATTCAGACAAAAAAAAGGTAGTAAGATACTTCGCGTTGTAAGAAAGTTTTCCATTAGGCACAACAAGGAGGACGACTCTCTTCTTCTACGTCTCTCTCTCTTATCCACGGGGGGGGTAGGGGGGGCGATGAGGGGGAAAGGTATGAGATCGTGTTGTGTTAGTGTAATTATTTTAGTGATTTACTTATGGTGTAATTGGCTATGTCTCGTATATATTCATTATAGCATGGATATAATATAACTAGTATACACTACCTCGACCGCACCATGCATATAAATCGCTACTATGTTATTTAATATATTGCTATAAGCGTTATATATATAATAATATATATAAATTTAATCATTAGTATATAATATAATTCTACATATAAGTATATTACGTATATACATATGTATATATATATCATAATAATATAGCGTATATATAATAAGTAGGTAATACAATACAGAGGAGAGGAGAGAAGAGAGGAGAGAGAGAGAGAGGAGAGAGAGGAGAGAGGCAGAGAGAGAGAGGAGAGAGAGAGAGAGAGAGAGAGGAGATAGCAAGATAGGATAATAGTACTATGTGTGTGGCAATTGGTCATTAATTGTGTCGCAGGCGAAAAATAAAATTGTTTCCCCTCCAATACAAAGTGCCACAGGATGCTCGAATTCCGTGCACAAGAGCGACCTGATTCAGCCGCGAGAGGAGCGATTTGTCTACTCTTGTGAGCTGGGATATAGGATGGTTGCTCCACAGATCGAGTAAGATCAGGCATGGGTTCCGTTTATGATCCCTTTCTTGACCCGAGTAGCGATAGATCATATCAAGAATAGCGGATGCAACTCGGCTATCGAGGGGAGCTACGTATCGATATATGGTATGTAAGTGTCACACAAGGAGTCGAGGCGTGACTAGTGTCAGTTTATTTACATCTATTTATGTAATTAAATGATGAGGAACAACATCAGGGTAGATGTTCACGAGAAGAGCAACAAATCGGCACATTGACTTACAGCAAGTAGTACAGTATGACACAACAAACGGACATACCTACGCTCATGATAACTAGCACGCATATAGAGTAAAACAAGAATATATATATGAACGTTACGTTACTTGTCCACAAGTTAAATTATATACTAATACGTTCAAGTACTAATCCAGTGGTGGCTGACGAAGAAGGCATAGATATTTAAGTATTTACCTCTCTAAGTTAACTCGTGGTTTATAGCACATTCAACATTTCCGCACCATACGCCCTACGTGGCAGAATTAGGAGACTATTTGCGATGTATCAGCCGACACACATTATTCCACCCTTATTTATATATTGTATTGTGTTCTCTATTACTATTTTTCACTTCTTCCCTTTGGTTTTATTTCACCCGTAAGAAAATCTCTCATTTTTGCATCAGTTAAGGGTTCTCTCTACTACTCTAGCCTCATCTCGACCGTCTCATCTCTCTTATGCTTCGACCGCGCTGATCTATCCAGTTCTTCCTCAATGCGTTCTGCACCAGCAGTTTATCAATCTTCTCCATTATACCTACTCTTAATTATACACATTGTCTCTACTCTAGATTAAGAAAGAAACCAAATAAATGTTAAGTCATTATTCCCATTCTACATCCACTCAATACCTCAATCATCAATAACTCACTCCCTTACTCAACACGTCTTATGCTAGTCGTTCATCCCAATCACTAATCGTCAACTACGTAAATCTACCCTCCGTACTCTCTCTGATTATCCACTATCCACAACATCTACCCTTACTTCTGATATCCCCAGTCTCATCTGAATAACTCTACCTGAAATCTGGTATATTCTCTTCAATCTCCTAGTACACCCCTCAGCATTCAAATACTATTCTTCCAGTAACCCTTCTATGACCCTCTTCCTCTCTCATTAATCCTCCTATTCTCTACGTCTATTTCCTCAACCTCTCTAACCTATCATATTTCTCTTTCCTACATCTCATTACATCATAATCTTTTTTTCCTCTTTTCTTTCTGTCACATTTATTTATACTCTAAATTTATCGCCTCCTTTTCAGTTTCCTCTCTACAAGGAATGAGATAACTAAAAATACACTAACAAATAGAAATAGAAAAAAACGAAAAAAAAAAAAAAAACAAGAACAACGTCTATCAATTGTCACATCAGTAAGATGATGATACGAAGAATTAGCCACAAGATGGGATAACTTGTGGAGTGTAATCTGTTGTGACAATTGGGAAGGATATAAGAAAGAGTAGAGAGAGAGAAGAGAGAGAGAGAGAGAGAGAAGAGAGAGAGAGAGAGAGAGAGAGAGAGAGAGAGAGAGAGAGGAGAGAGAGAAGAGAGAGAGAGAGAGAGAGAGAGAGAGAAGAGAGAGAGAGAGATGAGGAGAGAGAGAGAGAGAGAGAGAGAGGAGAGAGAGAGAGAAGAGAGAGAAGAGGAGAGAGAGGAGAGAGAGAGAGAGAGAGAGAAAGAAAGAAGAAAAAGAGTTTCTAATTAGTTAATATCTTGGTGCCATCTCGAAGAATTTGTCGTCGAAATTAAACAATCTTTGGCTTGAATTTTGAACAACAGAAAAGAAATTATTTCTAAAAGTGGATCAGAACGGTTTATAATCGAAATCCTATCGTAGACTTTATTTCAAAGTAAAAAAGGATAAGAAAAGTAAAAAAAATCTTGATATATAAAGGAATTTTCTATTTTTCCTCCTATCTCTCTCTCCCTCGAGCAACCCACCCCTCTCTCTTGTCTTTGCTCGCTCTCTTCGTTCTCTCTTAATCCGCTTCTCTCTCCTCTCTTTCCAAACCATACCACAACACTTCTCTCACTCTGCTCTTTTCTGACCAAACCGCCCGGCCTCCTGCTTACTATGCATCTTTGCTGTTCTCGGTCTTTCTTTCTATTGTCTCTTCGTCTTCATCTCGCCTTCGCTTCCAACACCGTGTAGTGTTACCCTCTCTCTCTCTCGTCGATTTCTCTCTCTCTCCTGCTCGTATTGCTTTTCTCCTGTTCCGTCTCTCTGTTCTCCTCCGTTCTCTTCATGCCTCCGTCTCTCTTGCTTGCTCCGTGCTTTTCTCTTCTCCGTCTCTTTTCTGCCGTCTTCTGTGAACCTACATTCTTAGTCGTCGAGAGACGCGAGACGGTGGGGGCGAGAGATAGGGGATTTCGTCTGGCGTTAGTCTGCTTCTGAAGTTGAATAATTGAAACGTTTGAGCGTATTATTATTTTATATTATTAATATTAATTTATTTTTATTTACTTTATTTATTAGGTTCGGAGATGGTGGATCTCTACCCGACGCCATTCGTCATTTGCCTTGTTGCGCCCCTTGCTGCGCGCGTGCTTTCCTCTCTTTAGGGGGGAGTGGGGGAGGCGGGGGGAGGAGGAGGGATGCGGAGAGAGAGGGAGGGGACGGGAGAGCGGGTAGGAAGGGGAGGGAACGGGAGGGGGGGAGGGAGGGGAGGGAAGGAGGGAGGGTGAGGGGAGGGGGAGGGAAGGGGACGGGAAAGGGTGGGGGGGGGCAGGGGAACGGAGGGGAAGGTTATGGGGTGGACGTGTGTTGTGTGTTTTACTAAATGTATGTATTACTTACTTATGAATGTATGGTATGTAAATATATTCATACATGTATTATATATACACTCTCACACACCAAATGCATAAAACCTAATCTGTTTATATATATATATTTATATACTTCCATATATATATATATATGATATATATATATATATAAATACTATCTATATATATAATTATTAATATATATTATATTATACAACACATTCCATATACATACACACATATAATTGGCTTCTATACGCAATATAGCTATGTGTGTGCATAGCAATTGTGGTGGAAGAATAAAATTGTTTCCTCCAAAAAGTCCAGGATGGCTTTCCTGTTGCAAATGATGGGACCCCTATCTGCCGGACCTTTCTCTTCTGGGATATATATAATGGTGCTGGAAGGACTAGATCGCCCTACCTGTTTTGATCCCTTTCTGAACACGTGTGCACGCTACACAGAGCTAATAGGTAGGCTGGATTTAATAGTATAATGTAATAACATATGCACGTCTTGTGCACATACCTTAATTACACACAGCAAATTTGATGCTCTATAGTCATTAGCTTGAATATAGTATTATGCTACTCTTGTGCGTTAGTACACAGGAATTGTCACACAGCACTGCAACCACACACACACACGACCAATATGTGTTTGCTCTTTGTCGTTCCATATACAGATCGGACCAGGACACAATATAACACCGCAATGAGTTACGTGTGTGTGATTTGTATTCTGAGGCACAATTGCATAACGCATAGTAGCATCTGTTGTCACCTTCACACAGTACTCAATTCTTCTAGTTTTATGTTATGTGGTGTTCGCTCTGATAAGACACATCTAATGTGTAGTTTGGTGCTGTGGTACTATATAATTGACACACATCTTTAGTTACCCGTTACCATCTACAGCGTATTTAACACTATTTAAACACAATATGTAAATATGACACCTACATATTAGATTGATATGTTAATTCTACAAAAATTCGTTGTATGATCTTCCATGTTTTCTATGGAATCTGGAGTCTTATACTGTCCATGACAAAAATTTTAATAAATATTATATATATATATATATAGTATTATAATATATATATATTATAATATTATTATATTATTTATAATATAATATATATATTTTATAATTATATATATATTGTGTGGTAGGTAAGTGTGTGTGTGTGTGTGTGTGTCCTTCTTTTTTCCTTTTCCCTTTTGTTTTTATTTCCGTTAAAATCTTCTTTTCGTCAGTTAAGGATTCTCTCTCTACTCTGCTTTTCTTCTGCTCCATCTTCCTCTCCTCATCCTCTCTTTCTCTCTCCTGCCTTCTTCTTCCTCTCTCTTCTCCTCCTCTCTCTTTATCTCTCTCATTCTGCCTCTCTCTCTCGTCGTCTCTCTCCTCCTCTCTCTGCTCTCTCTCCTTCCTTTCATCTTCTTATCTCCTCATTCCTCTCTTTCTTTCCTATCACACTCTATCATCTAACGATCAATGCACTGTCTATAGTATTGATCATCCTCTTTTTTATTTTTTCTGCCGATTTCAAATCGAATAATAGTAAACAGCAAGATAACTACATAAAGAGAATGCAAAAAGAAAGAAAGAGAGAAAGAAAAGGAAAAGAAAGAAAAAAAAAAACAAGAAACACGCCCTATAATGCAAGATGATTATCCGAAGGATCTTATAATCAGTGGAATTAGACTCCATGATGGGATTATGTTTAGTGAGTGAACTCTGTGGTGAAGATGTGGTAAGAATATGGGAAAGAGAGAGACA
>NW_020869815.1:59818-74785 GCF_003789085.1 Penaeus vannamei | reverse complement strand
CCCTCTAGCCCTCTCCCTCTTTCGTCTACCTACATGGAGTATACATTTTTGTTGTTTATCTCTTGATCGCTCGGCTTCTTCATATTCTAAGATATACCTAAAGTAATAATCGTATGACAGGTTACTTTGTTCACTCACACGAACGCAATGAATTAAGGCGGTTGATTGTCATTGTTATAAATTATGACCGGTTAGATTTTGATGGTGATGTTTGAGTGATGATATTGAGGATAATAGGCCTTAGTGAATGTATGAGGATGATTTGATGTTGATGATGAAAAATGATGATTCGAAAAAAAAAAATAAAAAACTTGAATTTTGTGATGAAAGTTCTTAGGATGATATGATATAATTTCTTTATATTAGTCTTGTAATTGAATAATCTTTTATCATTATTACTGTAATGAAACTATCATATGAATTAATGAACATTAGTCATTATTTTGAAGTGTATCTAATCGTGATCATCATTATTTTCTCATTATTAAATGTTTTGCTATCAATCATGATCTGTTGTCCATTTTTTGTTGTTTTTTCTTTGTATATAACCTTGAATGGATGCGAGATGTAGAATGGGCGTTTGTTAATCATTATTACTGTTCTTATCATCATCATATTTGTTGTCATTTTTGTTGTTGTTGTTGTATAATTACTATCATTATTACCAATTCCATCCATATTATCATCATAATTTTTTCATTTTCATTTTCATTAGTAAACGTATTGCAACTGATATCATCATTATCATTAAAATCATCATCATCATCATCACCATTACCATTACCATAAAGTTATTCATTGACAAGCATGACCGTCATCACTAATACCGTCAGATACCATTACCATAATAACCATAATCATCACTACCATAACATACCATCAAACCACTGTTATTGTTATCATACCACGACAATCAACCTTCTCATAATTTCAATAGAAATTATAGGTATAAAAAAACCCGAATCAACAATCACAACAAGAACACGAAAGGAGAAATAACAAAAAAAAAAAAAAAAAAAAAAAAAATGATAATGATAATTCCGACATGGAAACCGCTACCTGAAGTCAGTGTTGCCAACGGCCGAAAGACCTTCAGGCTAAGGAGGATAATTGTGAGGTGTTGATGCCATAACCGTTGGTGACACTGCTGGCGGCTGCTACTGCTGCTCTCTCGTTATTTCTTTTTTTCTCTTTTTCTTTTTCTTTTGTTTTTACTTTTATTTATTCTTTTTTACTTTTTTTTAATTTTTTTTTTTTTTCTTTTTTTTTTTTTTTCTTTTTCTTTTTTTTGTCTTGTTTTTGTTTTGTTTTTTGTTGTTTTTTTGTTCTTGTCGACGCGAAGGAAATCACAGTTTCTTTAGGAATGCGATGGTTAGAAAGTACTTGTTGTGTTTTTGTTGTTTTTGTTTTGTTTCTTCTTCTTCTTCTTCAGCGTTGTCTTTGATTTTGATGTTTTCTTTATATTGTTTTTTTTTTTTTACTTCTCTTTTTCTTTATTTCTCTCTTATACACTCACTTATCTTCTCTCTTCTATTTCCCTGTTTTCTTTACTCCCCTATTTCTCTATTCTCTATTCTTCTTCTTCTCCATTCCTTTTCTCCTATGCATATCTTTTCTCTACTCTTTCATTTTCCCTATTCCACTTTCTTTCTCTCCTTCTCTTTCTTCCTTTCTTTACTTCTTCTCTCTCAATTCCCCTTTTTCATCTTACTCCTCTCTCCTTCTCTCCTAACGTCACTTTCTTCTCATTTTCTTTCCCTTCTATTGCTTCTTTCTTCTCTATCCACTCTTCCCTTTCTTTATTCTCTCTCTGTTTCTTTCTTTATTTCTTTATCCTTCTTCTCTCATCTTTTTTTATCATTTCTCTTCTCTTCGTAAGCTATCTGTTATTTCTCCTGCTTCCTTTTAGGCAGGCCGGGTTCCCTCTTTTCTTCTCTCCTCTACCCTTCTCTATATTCTTTTATTCTTTCTCCTAGCCAACACTCTTTCTCTTCTTCTGCACTCCTCTTTTCTTTATCCTTGTTCTGCCTCTCTGCCATACCTTTCTCTTTTATAAACCCTTCCTCTTCTTGTCTGTTTCAATTCATATAAACCTTACATTTCTTTCTCCCCCCGGCAAATCTCTACATTTCTTCCTTTAATCACTTAATTGCTCTCCCACCACTCTTTTTTTTTCCCTTTCCACTTCCTCTCTTTCTGATCATAACTTCTCTCTCTCTTTTCCTGCTCTACCCCATACATCCTAGTTCTTCTTCTAATCCTGGGAATTTTAAGGTAAGTCCCTTTCTTCTTTCTCTCTACCGTATGTCTTCCTCTTCCTTCTCCTTCTCTTGGCACTCCTCCCCTTCTTCTACCTTCTCTATCCTCCCTCTTCTTCTACCTCCCATTCTTTCTCTCCTTCTCTACCTCCATCATCTTGTTTCTTCTCCTCTATCCTCCTCTCTTCTTTCCTTCTTCTATCCCCCTCTCTTCTTTTTCTTCCTCTATACCCTCTTCTTCTACCTCCCCTTCTAGGCCTAATCCCCATATTCCTCTTCTTCTACATCTCCCTTCTTTCTCTCCTTCTATCATCCTCCCTCTTTCTCTACCTTCCCTCTTCTAATCTACCATATTTCCCTCTCTCTTCCTCAAACCACGTCTTTCTTCTCTCTTCATTCTATCCTTTTTTTCCCTCTTCCTCTAAACTCCCTTATCTTCTGCCTTTCTTCTTCCTTCCTTCTCCTTCACCGCACCCCTTCACTACCTCGCCCATCTGCCACCATTTCACCCACCTGCGCCAACAGTCAGCCCCGCCCACCTTCCCGGTACCACCCATCGCCACGCCCTCGCTAATACCATAGTCCTGGTACTAACCGCAACGAACACCCTGGGCAGGCAGTCAGAAGGGGGTGTCTTATCAGCTGAGGCGATGCGCAAACTTAATCTCCTTATCGGGGTCATTCTCTCTCTCGTCTCTCTCTCTCTTCCTCGCCAACCCGTAGCCCCTCCGACGTCCTAGCCTGAACGGAAGTTGTCCCTCTCGTCACAGCCTTTTTGGGGCCGGAAATATATAGGTTTAGGTTTGTCCACAGATATGTAGGGCCGGCTGACTTTATACTGAGGTCAGCTTAAAGGGGGGTGGTGGGGTGTTGCTTGGTGTGCTCTAGGGTTGGTCTGGGAGGGTGGGGTTGGTGTAAGGAGGGTAAGAAGAAAGGAAGGAAGGTGGATGGGAGGTTGGGCGGACGAGTGAGGAAGAAGGAGGAAGGAGGAGGGGGGAAGTCGTAAGGGAGGAAAGGAGATAAAGAAGAGTTGGAGGTAAGGTGAGGTAGAGGGACCGATAGAAGAGGAGGAAGAAGAAGAAGGAGGAGGACGGAGACATGAGGTACGCAAATGGAAGAGGAAAGGAGGAAAAGGAAGAAGAAAAAGAAGAAGATGAAGATGGAAGGAGCGAAGAAGAAGAGGAGAGGAGGGGTGGTAGAAAGCGTCGTTGGCGAAGGGAAGGTGGTTGGTTGGAAGGGAGAGTGGTGTGGGCAAGGGTGTTTGGGAAACGAGCTGTGGAAAGGTATGAATGAGAATTCTGAAATATTTTTCACAATACAAGATGCGAGATTTTCGGTTCTCCATTCATACCTTTCCACATTTGGCTTTCAAATTATGAGTAATCGGTTGAATACTAGTGTTGAATTTAGGGAAATTTAGGTGGCAGCGGTTGAATGTCTTAATATTGGTGTTGGGAAGGGTGTTGGAAACCAGTGTTGGATAGGAGAAGTCCGTGGTGGTGATTGCTTTTCTAGTGTGGGAAGGGTGTTGGAAACCAGTGTTGGAAGGAGAAGTCATGTTGGTGATGTTGCTTTCTATGTGGGAAGGGTGTTGGAAACCAGTGTTTGGAAAGGAGAAGTCGTGGTGGGTTAGCTTTCTAGTGTGGGAAGGTGTGTTTGGAAGCCAGTGTTGCGAAGGAAGAAGCGTCGTGGTGATGTGTGCTTTCTAGGTGGGAAGGGTGTGTTGGAAAACCGCAGTGTTGGAAGGAGAAGCCGTGGTGGTGTTGCTTTTTATAGTGGGGAAGGGTGTTGGAAACACAGTGTTGGAAGAGAGAAGTCCGTGGTGTATGTATGCTTTTAATTTGTTGGGGAAGGGTGGTTGGGAGCCAGTGTTTGGAAGGAGAAGTCGTAGGTGGTGGTGTTGCTTTCTAGTGTGGGAAGGGTGTTGGAAGCCCAAGTGCTTTGAGCAGAAGAAAGTAGCCGATGGTGGTTGTTGACTTTTTATGTGGGGGAGGAAGATTTCGGTGTTTGGCAAGCCAGTTGTCCAGTGGAAAGGAGGAAAGATCGTGGTGACTTAGTGGGTGTTTTCTAGTGTGGGAAAGGGTGGGTGGAAAAGAAGACCAGTCGTATGGAAGAGAAGCAAGCCGTGGTTGAATGTGGCTTTTCTAGTGGTTGGTGTTAAAGAGAGTAGTGTTTGTGGTAGGAACCAGTGTTTGGAAGGAGAAAAGCCCGTGCGTTAATGCTTATCTTCCTCCACAGTGTGGGAAGGGTGGTTGGAGACCAGTGTTGGAAGTAGGGAATGCCGTGTAAATATTTGTCTTTCACTACTAGTGTGGGGAAGGGTTTTGGCAACACAGTGCTTGGAAGGAGAAGCCGTGGTAAAATAGCTTTCTAGTTGTGGGGAAGGGTGTTGGTAAATCCACCAGTGTTTAGGAAGAGAAACCGTGATAATAAGTTGCTTATTACATATTGTATGGGAAGGGGTTGGATTATAAACAGCAGCTGTTGGAAGAGAGAAAGTGTCTGTGTAAGAATGCAGGTTGCTTTCCTGTGTGGGAAGGGTGCTGGAAAGCCAGTGGGTTGGAAGGAGAAAGTCGTGTAATGTTGCTTTCTAGTGGGGGAAGGGTGTTTGGTAACCAAGTGTTGGAAATAGGAAAGGGCCTGTGATATTATAGTCATGCTCTTTCTTAGTGTGGGAAGGCCGTGGATTCGAGAACCAGGTGTTTGGAAGGAGGAGTCGTGGTAAAATTTGCTTTTTGTGTGGGATAGGCGTGTTGTAATCTCATTTTTTCTTTCTGTGTTGAAGGAGACACAGTTCTGCGGTTTAATTTGTCTGCTTTTTCAGTGTGGGAGACAGGGTAGTTGAAGAGAAAGTCGTGTAATCGTTGTTTTTTTTTAGTGTTGGTGAACCATGTTGGATAGGAAAGTCGCGGTACATTGTTGCTTCTCCTAGTTGTGGTTGATATGTCAGTTGTTGAAACGAGAATGAAAGCAGTGTTGGAGGAGGTAAGTCGCGGTGATGGTTTCTTTCTAGTTTGATGGAAGTAGTTGTGAAAAAAGCCAGTGTTCGGCAGAAGAGAATGCTCGTGATTAATTAGTGTCGGGAAATTTCTGAGTTGAGATGGTGAAGGGAGATGTATGGAAACTTCCAGTGTGTGAGCGAGAAGCAAACAAGTGGTGATGTTGCTTTCTAGTGTGGGAAGGGTGGATGGAAGGCGAAAAGTTTTGCATTGGGGTAGAAGGGTAGAAAGTCGCGGTAAAATTTTTGTTGCTTTTTTCAGTGTTGGGAAGGGTGTTGGAAGGAGAAGTCGTGGTAAAATTTGTTTTTAGTCGTTGGGGAACAATGTTGAGAAGAGGAGAAAAGTCGACGTAAGGGTTGCTATTCTCTCTGCTAGTGTGGGAAGAGTGTTTGGTGAAGCCGTGTTGGAATTAGGAATGATAAGGTCGCGGTGATCGTGCCTTCTACAAGTGTGGGAAGAGTGTTTGTGTAAGCCAGTTTGTTTGTGGGATGAGGAGAGAACGCTCGTAGGGTGGTGTTGCTTGTCTAGTGATTGGGAAGGGGGTGTCTGGAGAACCAGTGTAGTGAACAGGAGAATCCGTGGTACGTTGTGTGCTTTCTAGTGTGGGAAGGGTGTTGGAAACCAGTGTTGGATAGGTTAGATACGTCGGCGTGGTGGTTGTTTGTCTAATATCTATGTGTGTGGAAGGGTGTCTTGATTAGCGGAGTGTATAGGAAGAAGAATGTATCGCGTGCGGTGTTGTCTTTTAGTGTGGGAAGGGTGTTGGAAGCCAGTGTTGGAAGGAGAAGTCGTGGTGGTGTTGCTTTCTAGTGTGGGAAGGGTTGAAAAGGAACTAGCCAGTGTTGGATAGGAGAAGTCGTAGGTGGTGTTGTCTTTCTAGTGTGGGAAGGTGTGGAATCTTTCTATGTGTTGGAAAGGAGATGATAGCCGTGGTGCAGTTGCTTTGGCTAGTGTGAGGAAGGGTCCTGCTTGGAAAAACCAGTGTTGGAAGGAGAGAGTCCGGGTGGTGTTCTGCCTTCTAGTGTGCGGAAAGATCTGGTGTGGGAAGCCCAGTGTTTTGGAACGGAGAATCGTGGGGATGTTTGCTTTTCCCTATGTGCAGGAGGTGGTGTTTGGATAATTATTCTCAGTGTTGGATAGGAGAAGTCCGTGCGGTAGTGTTTGCTGTTCACTAAGTAGTGTGGAAGGGTGTTGTAAACTCAGTGGGTTTAGAAGCGAGAAGTCGTAGTGGTGTTTGCTTTCTTAGTGTGGGAAAGAGTGGTATGCGAAGCCCAAGTGGTGGAAGGAGATAGTCGTGGTGATTGTGCTGTTCTTAGTGTGCGAACAGGGTGCTTGGTAAGACCAGTGTTGTGGATAGCGAGAAGTCCGTGGTGACTGTTGCTTTCTAGTGTGGGAACGTAACCGGTGTTTGGAAGCCAGTGTTGGATAGGAGAAGCCGTGATACATGTTGCTTTCCTAGTCGTGGGAAGGCGTGTTGGACACCCAGTGTTGGAGAGGAGAGAAGCCCGTGATTTAATGTTCGGTTTTTTAGTCGCGGGAAACGGGTGTTGGAAGCAAGTGTTAGACTAGGAGAAGCCGTGGAAATTTGTCTTTTCTAGAGTGCGGGGGGAAAAAAAAAAAAAAAAAGGGTGTTGGAAACAGTGTTGGCAAGGAGAAGTCGTGGTACATGTTGCCTTTCAGTGTGGCCAGGGTGTTGGAAAACGATGTGTGGACATAGTGAGAAGTCGTGGTCTCATGTATGCTTTCTAGTGTGGGGAGAGGGTAATTTGGAAACCAGTGTTGGGGGAAGGAGAAGTCGTGGCTCATGTTGCTGCTTGCTAGTTTGTTGGGAAGGGTTGGATTGGAAACCAGCTTAATGTGTAATGGAGACAGAAACGCGTTGAGCGTTTGCTTTCTAATGTGTGGGGAAAGGTGTGTTGGACACTAACGTCGATGTTGGAAAGGAAGACAGCCGCTGATAATGTTGCTTTCTAGTGTTGGGAAGGTGTGGTGGATAACCAGTGTTGGAAGGAGAACCGTTGATAAATTGTAAGCTGTTTTAGGTGTCGAAAAAGTGTGTTGAACCTCAGTTGGGTTTGGATAGGAGAAGCCGTGGTGAGAACTTGGATGCTTTCTATAGTGGGAAGGAGATGTTGGAAAGAACCCAGATGTTGAGAAGCGGAGGAAGATCGGTGGTTACGCATTGCTTGCTTAGGTGAGGATGAAATTGGCGTGCTTGGAAAAACCAGTGTTTGGAACAGAAGAAGACGTGGGATTAATAGTTGCGGTATTCCTAATGTGTGGGAAGGTGTTGATAAGTTCAGTATGTTTGTGAAGTTATTGCAGGAGAATGTCGCTGTATTTGATGCCTGTATTTTTTATTGTGTGGAAAGTGGGTGGAATTCCCAGTGTTGGAAGGAGATATTGTCGTGGTAACGTTCTTCGTAGTTTACCTGTGACGCTGAAGGAATTGTTGAAACCAGTAGTTGAGAAGGAAGTAAGTGTCCGTTAGGTAATTGTTGCTTTTCTTTGGGGGTAGTTGTCGATGGGTGAAGGTGTTTGAGTAAACGCATGCCAATAACCTTTCAAAACGAATAGCACGATGCCAGTGTGGGAAGGGTGTTGGAAGCCAGTGTTGGAAGGGGTGATGATAATAACGATGATTACGTTCACGATGCCAATAAAATCCTCATTATATCCTGAGAGCAACAGGATCCGGTCGCTTTCGGTCGCTCTTCGAATCGTTGCATAATCAAAATTGCATCATCAACTATACACCACTTGCACCACGTCACGTACACTTGCAAACCTCCACTTCCTTGACACTCCATCTCAAAAACCGGCCTTAGTGACATATCCTCTTATCATAATGACAATTTCCTCCCCGAAGAAACAGAGAAATTGTAAGATTTACAACCCCCTCTTGGCCATGACAGCCAGGATAGCCTCGCTGAATGACAGTCGAGATGGAAACTGCTATTACTTGTCCACGTGACAGCTTGAGGTGAATACCTGTCATGAGAGTTTAAAAAAAAAAAAAAAAAAGAATCACACAGGTGCAGCTTTGTGTCAGCGGTTCAGAAAACCTCGGTGGTTAATTATTGTGCCAAAGAACCGCAGATCCATCAGTCAAATTCTCCGAGCGTTGATGTGGTGAGGTGATGTGTACCGCTGAGATGATAACGATGTAGATCGTCCTCCTATCATATCTATTATCTCTATCACGTGTCTTTGGGGGATCTAAGTGCACGGTCGTGAGGAGGGGAGTAAGACATGCAGTCGGAAAGGACATGAGCGACGCATGCGGGCGGGCATATCAGCTGACTATAGACATGAGTGGGGGTCTTTTCCACGCGCAATTACAGGGCATTACCGTATAACTTAGTGTCCACACGGGGAAATGACAACCGTTGTGTACTTACGTTCGTATTCGCGCACTTGGTGATTTCTCTCTTGCTTTCTGGTCGTAATTTCGTGTTTCTTTCGGTCTTGGGCTATTTTCACGTCAGTTCTGCGCCGAAGCATGTCTGTGGGCAGGACCTTTGTGCGTGAGTATGTGTGCTCAGTATAGAGATCGGTAAGTGCAGGCAATTGCATATACATACACACATAACAAACATACAAACACACATACACACATACACACACCCACAGCATATATATATATATATATATATATATATATATATATATATATATATATGTATATATATATATATATATATATCACAACACACATATATATAATAATATATATAATAAATATTATATATATATATATATATATATATATATATATATATATATATATATATAGTATATATATTATATAACGCATATTAATTTTATATTATGTATGCATAACACATATACATATGCATAAACATAATGTACATTATTATTATTATTATCATTATCATTGTTATTATTATTGATTACTATAATTGTTATTATTAGCATTATTAGCATTATTAATATATATACAAACACGCACACACAAAAATATTATTATATATATATATATATATATATATATATATATATATATATATATATATATATATATATATATATATATATATGTATATATATATATATATATATATATATATATATATATATATATATATATATATATATATATATATATTATATATTATATATATATATATATATATATATATATATATATTATATATATATATATATATATATATATATATATATATATAATATGCGACATACTGGACATGAATACACTGTTGCACCGAAAACACCAATTCACAGCGCTAAGAACAACTATATTAGCGCACCCCCCCTCCCCCCTCCTGCCGACCGCCATTAAACTATGACCAGGACACCACCCCCAACCCCACTTTCCCCACCCCTCCTTCCTCCCTCCTTTGTTTCTGTCTTCTTTACACCCCTTCCTCTCTTTCTACTCTCTCTCTCTCTCTCTCTCTCTCTCTCATCTATTCTTCTCTCTCTTTTCTCTCTCTCTCTCTATTCTCTCTCTCCTCTCTTCTTCATCCTATCCCTACATCCTCGCCTGCCCTCTTTCCCCTCCTCCCCATCCCCATCCCTCCATCCCCTCCCTCCCTCCCTCCTTCCCCATCCCCATCCCCTCCTTCCTCCCTCCCTCCCCTCCCCCCTCCCTTCCCCTCCCTCCCTCCTCCCATTCCCCCATCCCCTCCCCTCCCCCCTTTCCCCTCCCCTCCTCCAGGTAGCACTCGAACCAACGACTTCTCGACGACTCTAACGACACTTGTAGATCGACCTCCTTGGGGAACGTACGTCTTGAGAAGCTGACCAAGGGAAGGTTTATGGGCTTGGCGTCCACCTCTTAACCACGGCCGAGAAAATGAGATGCTGGGATGCTGGGGTGACATCTCTGACGAGGCTGATGAGGCTGTAAATGTTTCAGTTTTTCTTTGGGGGAATTAAAAAAAAAAAATTTTTTCGGTTTTGGATTTTTGTTGTAGTTTTTGCGTGTCTTTCTTTTTTTTTTTTTTTTTTTTTTTCTTTTGTTCTTTTTTTTTTTTTTATCTTTTTTTTTTTTTTTTTTTTGCTTTCCTTTTTTTCGGTTTTTGGATTTTTGTTGTAGTCTTTGCGTGTTTTTTTTCTTTCTTTCTTTTTTTTTTTTTTTTTTTTCTTTTTGCTTTTTGTTTTTTTTTTTTTTAGGGGGGGGGGGGGGGCGGGGTTATATGTTGCTTTAGCTCATCATGCAAATGAGAATGAGAACCATTACGAAAAGAGAGAGGAGGAGGAGAGAAAGAGAAAGAAAGAAAGAGGGAAGAAGCGAGAGATTGAGAGAGAGAGAGAGAGAGAGAGAGAGAGAGAGAGAGAGAGAGAGAGAGAGAGAGAGAGAGAGAGAGAGAGAGAGAGAGAGAGAGAGAGAGAGAGAGAGAGAGAGAGAGAGAAGAGAGAGAGAGAAGAGAGAGCAGAGAGAAAGAAAGAAAGAGACAAACAGACAGACATACAGAGACAAAAAAAACACACAGACACACACAGACACAAAAAGACAAAAAAGACAAGACAGAAAGCAAGAAAGCAAGCTAATTAGCACTTAAACCAACCCCCCCTCTCCCCCCCCCAAAAAAAAAAAACATTTTCGACAGATTACGTCATCCGCAACACTCAACTTTTTGAAGAAATTAGTCCATTCTCATTTGCATAACGATCGCATGACAGTATGAGAATTCACACTGCATGAACAACACACTTCCAGGTGAATATTTACTCTTCGGTGAGAAGCTAACAACATCTTGGAATTGTGAGTAACTCTGGGTAACGAGGAAAAATTATTTACTTATTTGTGTTTGTTTGTTTGTTTGTGTTTTTTTGTGTGTGTGTGCGCGTGTGTGTATTTTTATGTATATGTGTGTGTGTGTGTGCGTGTGTGTTGTGTGTGTGTGTGTGTGTGTGTGTGTGTGTGTGTGTGGTGTGTGTGTATGTGTGTGTTTGTTTGTGTGTGTTTGTGTGTGTGTGTGTTTGTTTGTGCTTTGAGTAACGAGGAAAAATGATTTACTTATTGTTGTGTGTTGTGTGTGTGTGTGTGTGTGTATGTGTGTGTGTTTGTGTGTTGTGTGTGTGTGTGTGTGTGTGTTTTGTTTGTGTGTGTTTTGTGTGTGTGTGTGTTTGTTCATATATATGCGTGTGTGTATTCATATGTATGTGTGCATGTGCGTATGTCTATACACACACACACTAACTAATATATCCAAACATACAAATCCCCGATGAACAAAAAATAGAAAGAATTAAAAGAATTAACACCAATATACAGTTAATAGCCGTTGAACAGGTGAACACCTGAAGTTACCTGTACAGATGCGCACCTGGCTTCTGTTCAATACCTTTGAACACGCTCTGGGGTGGGTGTGGATGGATAGATGTGGATGGGAGTGGATAGATGTGGGTGGGAGTGGATACATGCGGATGGGAGTGGATATGATGTGGATGGAGTGGATAGATGTGGATTGGAGTGGATAGGTGTGTGGATGGGAGTGGATAGATGCGGATGTGAGTGGATAGATTGCGGATGTGAGTGGATTGATGCGGATGGGAGTAGATAGATGTGGGTGGGAGTGGATAGATGTGGATGGGAGTGGATAGATGTGGGTGGAGTGGATAGATGCGGATGGGAGTGGATTGATGCGGATGGGGAGTGGATAGATGTGGGTGGGAGTGGATAGATGCGGATGGGAGTGGATAAATGTGGATGGGAGTGGATAGATGTGGATGGGAGTGGATAGATGTTGTGGATGGAAGTGGATAGATGTGGATAGGAGTGAATGGGAGTGGATAGATGTGGATGGAGGTGGAAGGATGTGGATGGGAGTGGATAGATGTGGATGGGAGTGGATAGATGCGGATGGGAGTGGATAGATGTGGGTGGGAGTGGATAGATGTGGATGGGAGTGGATAGATGTGGGTGGGAGTGGATAGATGTGGGTGGGAGTGGATAGATTTGGAATGGGAGTGGACAGATGTGGATAGATGTGACATGGATGTGGATAGATTGGATGGGAGTGGATAGATGTGGGTGGGAGTGGATAGATGTGGGTGGGAGTGATGTGATAGATGTGGATGGGAGTGGATAAATGCGGTGGGAGTGGATATGAGTGGATGATGGGAGGGAGTGGATAGAAGCAAACGCAAGTGGATGGACCTGGAAAAGTGGATAAAAATGGATGAACCTGGAAAATTGGATAGAAGTGGATGAACCTGGAAATGAAGTGGATAAAAGTGTAAAAGTGGATGAACCTGTAAAAGAAGTCGATAAACGCAAGTGGATGAACCTGGAAAAGTGGATAAAAATGGATGAACCTGGAAAGGAAGTGGATGACCCAAAAGAAGTTAATAAAAGTGGATAAGAGTGGATGAACCTAGAAAAAAAACGAATAAAAGTGGACAGAAGTGGATGATCCCAAAAAAGTAGATAAAAGTGGATAAAAGTGGACAGAACCAGAAAAGAAGTGGAAAAAAGTGGACAGAAGTGGATGATCCCAAAAAAGTAGATAAAAGTGGATAAAAATGGACAAAACCCAGAAAAGTGAAGTGGAATAGAAAGTGTGTGACAGAAGTGGACAGAACCAGAAAAGGTGGATAAAAGTGGAAAGAAGTGGACAATCCCAAAAAGAAGTAGAAGAAAAGTGGATAAAAGTGGACAGAACCCAGAAAATGGATAAAAGTGGAAAAAAGTGGACAGAAAAAGTAGAGAAAAGTGGAACAAAAGTGGAGAGAAACCCAGAAAAGAAGTGGATACAAGTGGACAGAAGTGGACGGAGGGAGCCCCTGGGTCATGCTCATTTACGAGGTCATTAGCGACAGCCACACGTCGAGGGGGCCGTGTCGGGGGGGGGGGGGAGAAGCTAATTACAACCCGCATACTCTCTCGTTCGCCTCTTCTCGCCTCCTTCGCCTCCTCTTCTCTTCGCTGTCTCTGTGTTTGTTTGGTTGGTTTTGTTTGTTTGTTTTTTTGTTTGTTTGTGTGTTTATGTTTGTGTCTATCTGTTTATGTTTTTGTTTGTTTGTTTGTTTCCTTGTTTGTCTGTGTTTGTTTGTTTTTTGTTTTTTTGTTTATGTGTTTTGTTTCCTTGTTTGTCTTTTTATGTTTTTTTGTTTATTTGTTTCCTTGCTTGTCGTCTATCTGTTCCCTTGTTTGTCTGTCTGTCTGTGTTTGTTTGCTTCTGATTGTCTGTTTCTTTGACTGTTTGTGTTTCTCTACGTGTTTTTTTTTTTTTTTTTTTTTTCTTCATCTCCTCTTTCTTTTTTTCCTTCTTCTTTCTCTTTCTCTTTTCTTCTTCTTCTTCATCTTCATTATCATCTTACTTTTGTTAATTCTCCTTCATCTTCTAGTCTCTTTTTGCTTCTTCTTCATATTCTCTCTCTTTTCTGACTCATTCTCTTTTTTTTCTTTTTATTCTAAACAAGAAAAAATTCTTGGTTTTATTTCAATCATTATTTTTCTCTTTAAAGAACAGGATGGAGCTAGTAATACAATATCGTCGTTTGCGGACTTATAAAACCACTAATTAATTCATATATATATATATATATATATATATATATATATATATATATATATATATATATATATAATTTTTTTTTTTTTTTTTTTTTTTTTTTTTTTTTTTAGAAAGATT
Organism: Penaeus vannamei; assembly: GCF_003789085.1. NCBI lineage: Eukaryota > Metazoa > Arthropoda > Malacostraca > Decapoda > Penaeidae > Penaeus > Penaeus vannamei. The sequence continues at coordinate 60,901 of NW_020869815.1, read as the reverse complement.
TATCTCAGCACAATAAGGTTCCTTTCCTTTTTTATTTCTCCTAAACAAGAAAAAAATAGTTTTTTTTCAATTACTAATTTTCTTTTAACGAACAGTAATATAATATCGTCGTTTGCGGTTATAAAACCACTAATTAATTCATAGTTTTTTTTTAGAAAGATTTATCTCAACACAATAAGGTTCCTTTTCTTTTTATTTCTCCTAAACAAGAAAAAAATGGTTTTATTTCAATTGTTATTTTTTCTTTAAAGAACAGTAATATAATATCGTCGTTTGTGGACTTATAAAACCATTAATTAATTCACAATTTTTTTTAGAAAGATTTATCTCAGCACATAAGGTTCCTTTTCTTTTTATTTCCTAAACAAGAAAAAATTTCCTTGGTTTTAATTTCAATCATTATTTTTCTCTTTAACGAAACAGGGTGGACTTATAAAATCATTAATTAATTCACTTTTTTTTTTTTTTTTAGAAAGATTTATCTCAACACAATAAGGTTCCTTTTCTTTTATTCTCCTAAACAAGAAAAAAATTCTTGGTTTTATTTCATATTATTTTTCTCTTTAAGAACAGTAATATAATATCGTCGTTTGCGGTCTTATAAAACCATTAATTAAATCACAAATATCAGCACAATAAGGTTCCTTTTCTTCTTATTTCTCCTAAACAAGAAAAAAATCTTGGTTTTATTTCAATTACTAATTTTCTTTTAACGAACAGTAATATAATATCGTCGTTTGCGGTCTTATAAAACATTAATTAATTCACAGATTTTTTTTAGAAAGATTTATCTCAGCACAATAAGGTTCCTTTTCTTTTTATTTCTCCTAAACAAGATTTTTTTTTTCAATTACTAATTTTCTTTTAACGAACAGTAATATAATATCGTCGTTTGTGGACTTATAAAACCACTAATTAATTCACATTTTTTTTTTTTTAGAAAGATTTATCTCAGCACAATAAGGATCCTGCCACACCTGGGCGTATAGAAGACAACAGGTAATAAGAGAACTTCCTTTACCTTCACAAAAATGCATTTCGTTACGGCTAAAATACCCTCTAACCCTCCCTACCCCCCTACCC
>NW_020869815.1:52500-54219 GCF_003789085.1 Penaeus vannamei | reverse complement strand
AGGAGAGAGAGGAGGAGGAGAAGAAAAGAGGGAGAGAGAGGAGAGGAAGAGAGAGAGAGATGACAGAGACGATGGAAGAGAGAGAGAAAGAGATGAGAAGAAACGAGGAAGAAAAAGAAAGAAAGGACAGAGAAAGACCAGAAGAAAGCGTAGAGAAGAAAGACGAGAGGAGAGAGAGGGAAGAGAGGAGGAGAGAAAAGAGAGGAGAGAGATGAGAGGAAATAAAAGAGAAAGAGAGAAAGAAAGATAAGAAGAGAAAAAGAGAGAAAGACAAGAAGAAAAAAGAAAGGGAGGAGGAAGAGAGAGAGAGAGAGAGAGAGAGAGAGAGAGAGAGAGAGAGAGGGAGAAGATAGAGAGAAGAGAGAGAGAGAGAGAAGAGAGAGAAGAGAGAGAGAGAGAGGAGGAAAGAAAGAGAGAAAGAGGAAAGAGAAGACGAGAAGAAAGAAGAAAGATAAGAAGAGAGAGAGATGAGAGAGGATGACAAAATTAAAAAACAAGGAAAGGCACAAAATCGTCGCGTTTTTAAACCTGTCATTGCAAGTAACGAAGGCGCGTGTGTTGGACCCATTATCGAAGGGGTGTTACCTGGGAGGTACCAGAAATGGGGTGGGGAGGGGTGTAGGGAGGAGAGAGGGTGGGGGTGTGATTGGAGGGAGAGAGGACGGGCGGTGGAAGGAATGGAGGAGGGAGTGGGATGATGAGGAGACAGGGGCGTGAGGAGGGGAGTGAGGAGGGTTGGAGGGTTGAGGGTGTGGGGGAGGAAGAGAGGTGGGGTTGTGAATGGAAGAGGGGGAGGAGGGGGTGGGAGGAATGGAGGAAGGGGATGGCGAGGAGGGGTGGGAGAAGGGGAGGGAGGAGGGGAGGAAGGGAGGAAGAAGGAAGGAATAGAGAAGGGGAGTGAGGACGGGTTGGAGGGTGGGGGCGACAAAGGGGGGTATGGGGGGGCTAGTAAATATTGAGGAGGAAAGGGTTGTGGGAACGTGGAAGGGATAGAGAGGCAGGGGTAGGAGGGAGTGGATAGAGGGGTAGGGGAGGGAGTGGAGTAGATAGAAGGGTAGGACGGGGAGGAAATAGAGGGGTAGGGGGGGGAAGGGGATAGAGAGGAAGGGAGAGGAGAGTATAGAAGGAAGGGAAGAGGCTTAGGGGGGAGGGAGGGGAGGAGTGGACAGTCACTCCCCTCCAATCTCCTGCAGGGCCAGTCAGACCCTTCAGAAATTAGACTCTGCCACGCTCTTTAATGACAGCTGTCAAATGTCTTCTAGAATAACATAAATGTGTAATCGCCGGAGGTGGCATGAAGTTAAAAAAATGAAAAAAAAAGAAAAAAAGGGAAAAAAAAAGAAAAGTAAAGAAAAAGAAAGAAAAAAAAAAAAAGGAAAGAAAAAAAAGAAAAAAGAAAAGTAAAAAAAAGAAAAAAAAGAAAAAGTTGGAAAAAGAAAAGAAAAAAAAAAAAAAAAAGAAAGGAAGAAAAAAAAAAAGATTGTGACAAAAAAAAAATCCTATATACGGTTATTCATTCTACTTAAACGTTACTTTGACATTAGAATTTGAGTGACATTTTCTTCGTCCTTTTTTTTGTCATTTTTTTCATTCTTCCATTTTTTTTGTCCTTTCTTCTGGCTATCTCTGTTATTATCCACATGTCTGTCGCAAAATAGATTGCCTATAATTTTTTTTTTTTTTTTTTTTTTTTTTTTTTTTTTTTTTGCACACGACAAT
>NW_020869815.1:37500-40000 GCF_003789085.1 Penaeus vannamei | reverse complement strand
TTTCTTTTTCTTTCTGGACCCTAATGACCATCGGATTTTCGCCTTCCACCCACCTGTTTAACCGTAAGTATATGGTTAAGCGAAAAGATTGGGAGACGGAGCGGCAATTTGGCGACCGGATAACTCACTCGCTTCTATGCAAACGGTCTTTTCTATAACGTTTTTGAGAGAGAGAGAGAGGAGAGAGAGAAGAAAGGGGAAGATGGAGAGAGAGAGAGGGGAGGAGAGAAAAAAGAAGGAAGCGTGTGAGAGGAAGAGAAGGAGAGGGAGGCAGAAGAGAAGAGAGAGAGAGAGAGACAGAGAGAGAGAAGAGAGAAGAGAGAGAGAGGAGAGAGAGATAGAAGAGAGAGAGAGAGATGAGGAGAGAGAGAGAAGAAAAAGGGGAAAAAGAAGCAGGGAAAGAAGCGTCTTAGAGGCGTAATGTTTGAGAGAGGTAACAAGAGAGAAAGGGGAAGGAGAGAAGAGAGAGGGAGGAGAAGGAGGAGAGAGGACGAAGAAGGAGGACGAGAGAGAGAGAGAGGGAGAGAGAGGAGAGAGAGGAGGAAAAGAGAGAGAGAGAGAGAAGTAAGAAAGAAGGAGGAGAAGAGAGAGGTAGAAAGAGGAGAAAAGAGAGAGAGAGAGAGAGAGAGAGAAATGAGAGAAAGAAGAGTAGAGCAAGAGAGAGAGGAGAGAGAAGATGTGAGAGATAGAGAGAGAGGAGAAGCAGGAAAGGAAGGCTCGTGATGAATTGCTCTGCCAAATTGTGTGGTCGATAAATTCTGCAAATTTTAGACCCGATGTCGTCGCAGGTAAGAGGTCGATGTGGGTGAGCTGTGGTTGCCAGCGTTTGTTTTTAAGACCCATTTTTTTACTTTAGTGTGTGATTTATGCAGCTTTGCAGGTTTTCGTCAAGAAAATATATAACAATATATATATATGGTGTGGTGTGGTGTATGTGGCGTGTTTGTATTATATATACATATATTAACATATATACATACCCGCACATATATAAATAATTATTATATATATATAATATATATATATATATTATATATATACTATATATATATATATATATATTATATATTATATTATATGTTGTTGTGTTGTTAGAGATGTGTGTGTGTGGGATATATATATTATATATATATATATATATGAGTATATACTATATATATTTATTATTATATATATATATATAATATATGTAATATATATATAGTATAATATATATATGTATTGTATATATATACTATATATTATATATCTATTATATATACATACATATATGAACATATATATATACATGCCCACAAATTATATATATATAGTATATATATATATTATATATTATATATATATATTATATATATATATATATATAAATATAAATATATATCATTAATATATATATATTATATATATTATATATATATATATATATTACACACAACACACACACCCACACACACACACACACCACACACGTGTGTTGTGTGTGTGTGGTGTGTGTTATGTTGGTGTGTTGGCGATGTGTATGTGTATGTGTGTGTGTGTGTCCTGTGTGTGTGTGTGTGTGTGTGTCTGTGTGTGTGTGTGTGTGTGTGGTCGTTGTGTGGTGCGTGTGTCTGTGTTGTGTGCGCGCGTGTGTGCGTATACACTCATTACTTACCCTCGGTGTCAGAAGGTAATCGCCACAACCTCTCGATTTATAGAGCCAGTAAACGAAAAAGAAATCTGTTATGTACAATAAAATTCACGCCATCCGTCGATTCCCAACAGCCTTTGAAGGTCAAAATATATAACAGGGCTAAGGGTATAAAAAGAGAGGGAGAGGAGAGAGAGAAGAGGGAGAAGAGTGAGAGAGTTGAGAGTGGAGGAGGGGAGAGGGAGAGAGAGAGGAGAGAGGAGGAGAGGAGAGAGAAGAGACGATGACGCTGGAGAGATCACGACGAGAGAGAGGAGAGAGAGAGGGAGCGGAGATGGAGAGGAACGATGAGGAGAGAGAGTTGTAGGGGAGAGTAGTTTTTTTAGACGAATGAAGAGGAGAGGAGAGTAAGACGAGAGGAGGAGAGAGAGAGAAGGAATAAGGAGAAGGTGAGGGAGGAGGCGGACGAGGAGAGAGAAGAGAGAAGGAGAGAGAAGAGAGAAGAGAGAGGAGGTATAGAGGAGAGGAGAAGAGAGTCAATGGAGGGAGGAGAAGGGATAGGAGGGAGGGGGTTTTGGTTTAGAGGAAGAGGAGAAGAAAGAGGATGAGAGAGAAGAGAAGGAAAAGAGAGGGAGAGGCGAGAGGGTGAGAGAGAGAGAGAAGAGAAGGGGACGACGAGAGAGAGAGAGACGAGAGGGATGAGAAGAGAGATGAGAAACTGAGAGAGAGAGAGAGAGATGAGGACGAGAGGAGAGAGAAGAGAGAGAGAGAAAAGGAGATGAGAGAGAGAGAGTTTTAGACGAGAGAGAGAGAGAGGATAGTTTTAAGACGAGGGAGAGAGAGAGACCGAACGAGCGAGAAGAAAGAGAG
>NW_020869815.1:0-25000 GCF_003789085.1 Penaeus vannamei | reverse complement strand
ATTCATACCACCCCACGATTTTTATCGAAAAATATACCAAATCAAAATAAATAAATAAATAAATAGAGAAAATAAGAATTAAAAAAAAAAATAAAAAAAAAAAAAATATATACAAAAAATGATTTCTAAAAAATGATTGATTCACACCATCCCACGATTTTTTATCGAAAAAATACCAAATCACAATAAATAAAACAAAATAAATAAATAAAATAAGAAATGAAATAAGAATATTAAAAAAAAAATATGAATTCATACCACCCACGATTTTTAATGGAAAAAATACTAAATCAAAATAAATGAATAATTAATTAAACAGAAAAATCAGAAATAAAAAACAATAAAAAACAAAAAATAATAAACCAAAAATAATTTCTAAAAAATAAATAAATTCACCCCACCACCACCATTTCACCGAAAAAAAAGCACACACACACGGAACTCCCAGACCACTCTCAGACCACTTCCACCAGCCCCTTTCACCCTTCTTCAGACCCGCCGAACGCTACCAGGCAAGCCAACCCACAGGTACCTAACATCCCAAGGAGGTAGATCACCCGAGTTGCAGGTGAGTTGCACCTTGCAGCCTCCAGGTTTGCACCTTGCAGCCTCCCAGGTGAGTTGCACCTTGCAGCCTCCCAGGTGAGTTGCACCTTGAGTTGCACTTGCCAGGTGAGTTGCACCTTGCAGCCTCCCAGGTGAGTTGCACCTCCAGCCTCCAGTGAGTTGCACCTTGCAGCCTCCCAGGTGAGTTGCACCTTGCAGCCTCCAGGTGAGTTGCACGCTGGTAGTTGCACCTTGAGTTTGCACCTTGCAGCCTCCCATTTGCAGCTCAGGTGCAGTTGCACCTTGCAGCCTCCCAGGTGAGTTGCACCTGCAGCCTCCAGGTGAGTTGCACCTTGCAGCCTCCCAGGTGAGTTGCAATGCTTGCAGTTGCCAAAACCTTTGCAGCCTCCAGAGTGAGTTACACTCGCAGCCTCAGGTGATGCACCTTGGCGANGGGGGGAAAAAGAGGAGGAGAGGGTGGAGGAGGAAGAGATGAAAAAAGAGGAAAAGTATAATTTAAAAGAAAGCGATCATCTGAAGCAAACACACAGACCAACCAACAGACACACGAAAGACAGACAAGACAAACAGACAGACAGACACACAACTGCACGACCCACACCACCAAATATAACGCCATAAAAATACCTAATGGGGACCAGCTGAGTGGGACGAAAATAAACATTTTCAATCCTTCGAACGGGGGATAAAAATAACCATATGACACCCCCCGATAAAGTGGAAGGGGAGGGGGGGGGGGGGGAGGATAGACACTCCAGCGCCTCCATCTGCACTTTTCTCCCCCTTTTACACCTCCCACTCTGGTCTTTCTGTCTGTCTGTCTGTCTGTCTGTCTGTCTGTCTGTCTGTCTGTTGACTGTCTGTCTGTCTGTCTGTCTGTGACTGACTGACTTTCTGTCTGTCCTGTCTCTGTCTGTGGCTTCCTCTTTGTCTTTCCTCGCTTTCTTTCATCTTCTGCCCCCTATCCTCTTTTTCTTCTCTGTCTTATCTCCAAGACACAAAACAATAATAGGAAGAGGATGAGGAAGACGTCAGAGAAGGAAGAAGAGGAGGAAGAAGAAAGACCAAACGTTTAAGAGGAAGTACAAGAAGGGAAAAAAGAAGAGAAGACATGGATGAGTTTAAGAGGAAGGAAGAAGAGGAAGAAGAAGATGAAGATGAAGAAGGCCTTTCTAAGGAAGTACAAAAGGAGGAAGATGAAGAAGATGAAGACGTTCAAGAGGAAACACAAAAGGAAGAAGAGGCTGAATAATAACAAGAAGACGAAGAAGATAGAAGAAGAAGAAGAAGAAAGAAGAAGAAGAAGAATGAAAGAAGAAGAAGACCGACGACGAAAGAAGAAGATAAAACCACAAAAACCAGTGCCAGCGAAACAGACCCCCCCCCCCCCGCGCCAAGCGTTGAAAACAGGTCTCGGGAAACGACCGAGAGAGAGAAAAAAAATAAATAATAATAATTCCCCATCGCAGACGACGCCACTTAGCAATTGGACAACCGGCCCTTCGTCAGGAGGCCACATCACCATCGCAAGATTTAATACCGGAACGTCAATCACTCGCCTAATAATTCCATATCTTGGAATTATTCGAATTATTCGACTTCTCTCGTGCATTTTCCACGCGCGGAGAAGCCCCGGCCGCTGATTGGCCCATACGCGTCTCCTACCGGTCCTCTCCGCCAATCAGAATCCTCCTCCCTCAAGCACAGCGAAAGCCAGCCTCGTTTCCGCCCTGGGAGTGTGACCTGAGGAAAGGTCGCGGGCGCCCAACGCTCGCTTCCTGCACCTGTTGTTTCCCCCCCCGCCCGCGTTCGAGCAGGAATTTACGAAAAGCTTGTGACTTGGGGCGTCTTCTGTGCGCGTCAGTAAGGTCGATGCCGTACGAGAGTTTGATTCAAAAAATGGCGCCGAAGATGGGAGGGCACCTGCCAGACGCGCGATTCAGGGTGATTATCAGAAAATGTGCAGATTTACGCGAAACAGCTGGTGTTTGGTAATAATCATTGGCAGTTCACTCATTATAATTTTCATAGCACACGGTGTTTTATAACAAGACGTTTGCAGTAAAGTAAGACAAAACATATACACATACACGATTATACGGTAGCATTATATCATGAAGACATTATATTTGTGTCAGTACAAATAATACATACATATATACATACATACATACATACATGCATACATACATACCATAACATATAGACACACACACACACACACACACACACACACACACACACACACACACACACACACACACACACACACACACACACACACACACACACACACCACACACACACACACACACACACACACACATATACATACATACCTGGCCTCAAATACCCTTCGAATCCCACAGGTCATTTAACTGAAGGTGACAAACAAACAAACAGCAAAATATTCGCAACATCGATTCCCTAATCGGGTTATCAGTGACAGGTCTCCTGGTGGCTTCTTCAGGATGTTTCCAAGCGAGGTTCCCGATGACAAATTGCACGCGGCTGTGCAATTCACTCTCTAGCTTTTAAAAAATCGGAAAATTTACTCCTTGGCTTTGAAATCTAATGGTGAAGTCAATAGAAACCTTTTTATTGCATTAAAACATTGCATCATTTTTTTTTTTCATTTTCCTTCTCACTGTTGAGGGTTATATTCGCTGTTTGTACATCCCACAACCTATCAAATCTTAATAAATTCCCACATACATCTCTGACATGAATACCCCAAAATTTATTCCGTTATTCATAAGAAAAAAAAAACTTAATGGCAACTCAACTACCTCTTTCCTATGGAGCTAATAACGTTGCCACGACGTATAAAATACATGATTGGTGGGATGAGCCAGCTCGTTCTGCGCCTGTGCAGGGTTAAATTTTGAGCTTAAAAGTTAATGCTGGTCCAGAGGTGTATTCAGAGGTGATCCTGGACGCTGGCATTGCGCATGCGCACTGGATATCCGGATTAAATTTTAATACGGGATTAACTTTTACAGCGCATACAGAAGACACTATCACGCGCACACGCACACGCACACGCACACTCACACACACACCCATACATATATATATCTATATATACACAGACAGACAGATAGATGGATGGATAGATAGACAGACAGATAGGTAGATAAACAGATAGATATAGATCGATTTTAGAGGGCAAGAGAATACACGGAAACAGAAAAAAAACAGACAGACACTAAGGCAGTCAGTCAGAAACACACAACACACACACACACACCACACACACACACACACACACACAACACACACACATACACACACACACACACATACACACACACACACACACACACACCACTCTCTCTCTCTTTCTCTCTCTCTCTCTCTCTCTCTCTCTCTCTCTCTCTCTCTCTCTCTCTCTCTCTCTCTCTCTCTCTCTCTCTCTCTCTCTCTCTCTCCTCTCTTCCACACACACACACACACACACACACACACACACACACACACCACACACACACACACCACATACACACACATACACACACGCACACACATACACACACACACACATACACACACACACACACATACACACACACACACACACTCCCTCTCCCTCCCTCCCCCTCCCTCCCTCCCTCCCTCCCCTCCCTCCCTCCCTCTCCCCCTCCCTCCCTCCCCTCCCCCTCCCTCCCTCCCTCTTCCCTCCCCCCTCTCTCTCACTCCGTCCCTCCTTCTCTCCTTCTTCCCTCCTTCCCTCCTCTCCCTCCCTCTCCCTCTCACTCCCTCCCTCCCTCTCCTCCTCCCTCTCTCCCTCTCCTCCCTCCCCCCCTCTCCCTCCCTCCCACCCTCTTCTCCCCCCTCCCCTCTCCCCCTCCCTCTCTCCCTCTCCCTCCCTCCCCCCTCTCTCCCACCCTCCCTCTCCCTCTCCCACCTACCCCCACCCTCCCCCTTCTTCCCTCCCTCTCCCCTCCCTCTCTCCCTCTCTCCACCAGTATCTCTCCAGTAATGGCCGCACAACAGACGGCAGATCCATCCACCGAAATGTAAACAAGAATATGTATTAGAAAGAAAAAAGTAAAAACACGAACAAAATTTATTGAACAGTGATAAAGAGAAGGTAGGAGAAGGAAGAAAGAGGAAAATAAACAGGAAGGAGGGAGATGCAGGGAGGGGACAAGGAGGAGACCAGAGCATGGTGCGGAAGAAAGGAATCAAGCACCGCAGGAGAAGGGCGCAACAAGCCGCCCTAGATCAAAACCGAACCTACGGCCAGGACAGCGTACCAGCGCCAGGCACCGCCTAAACAAATAAGGGGTCGTAGAGCGAAGGGTCAAGAGAGGAGACCAGAGAAGCGGACAAGACACGGAAATCACGCCACACACCGGCCCGGACACCGTACTCCGTAGGAGGAGCAGCCGGGAACGGGAATGAGACGGGCGCCGCCCGGCAGGGACCGACGGGTGACGAGGGGAACACGGCCCGACACCCTCCCTCCCTGAACCGGGGAAAGTGAGAACGGGGAGAGGCGCCACCCCACCAGGGAGGGGACGACGCGGAAGGCACAGGGCCTGAGAGGGAGATGGGGACCAGGGGAAAGACGGGGGAGAGGCGGATCGAGCGGCAGAGAAGGGACGAGGGGAGGCAGAGAGCCTCGACCGCAGCGAAGGGGCGCGAAGACGGGGCACTAAGGCGTAACCGGAAGGGGGAGAGTGGACCAGAGACCCCAACGCTGCCCCAAACACCCAAACGGGCCGCCGCGAGAGCCCGGCCCCCCCCGCCACCCCGAGCGACCGCGCCCAGCTAAGAGGCGGACCTCAAACCGGGAGTAGAGCGGCACACCACGCACGACACTGCAGCACGCGCCCCAACCCCCGAGGAGGCCCTCCCCCACGCCCACCGCCGCCGCCAACTGCCACCCCCCGACCGCGACCGCCCGCTACGCGCGGGCGACCGAGGCCACTCGGCGCACCCCGCGGGCGGCAGAAGCCAGGGCCACCCGCAGAGCGCGCGAGATGGGGCACCACAGCCGCGACCCCTCCCGCTGCCACGGGGCATCGAGCGCGGAACCAGCCGCCCGCCCCGCCGCCCGAATCGGCAGCCAGTCGAGGACGCAGAGGCGCGGCAAACCAGCACGCGGCGAGAATAGAGGACGAAAGAACAAACACAGGCCAACCCATACTAAAGGCAAAGAAGGAAACCACGGAACAGGCGGCACCCACCGGACCAACACCGAACCAAGCAGCACAGCAAACAACCCTGCACGCCCGCGAATCCGACGACGCCAAGACACCCGCACCCTCGACAGATCAAACAAGCGACGCCCACCATCAACCCAATGCTAAAACTATGCGGATAAAGGGAAGGGAGAAGTAGAAGGCAGAGGAAAGAGACGGAGGAAGCAAAGAACGGGCAAAAAGAAGAAATCACGCATGTAAACGACAGAGTATAAAGGGAAACAGACCGCGCAGTAGAAAAGAAACGTCCCACCGCGACGACACGAGGAAAATGGAACGACGGAACCGTGAACTAATGACCAGAGAAGAGAAAATTAGGGAAAAAATAAAGAAAAAGAGAAGGTAAAGAGATATGAAGAAAGAAGGGTTTTATAAAAGAGAAAAGAAAAGAAAAGAAAAAGAGGGAAGAAAGATGAAGGAAAATGAAAGAAAGAATAAAAGAGAAAAAGAGAAAAGAAAGAGAAATGAGAGAAAGAAACAAACAAAGGAAAAAAAAAGGTAGAGAATAGAAGGAAAAAAGAGAGAGATGGTGAAGAGAGAGTAAAAGAGAGCAAGAAAAGACTGAACCAAAGAAAGGAAATAGAGAATAGGGACAGAGAGAAGAGGAAGAAGGGAGAAAGGAGAAAATGAAGAGAGAGGAGGAGGGAGGAAGAAAAAGAGAGAGTAGAAGAATGAGGAGAAGAGAAAGGGGAAAAGAGTAGATGAGAGAAGTAAGAATAGGAATAGTGAAGAGTGAGGGAGAGAGAGAGGATAGAGATAAGGGAGTGGAAAGCAGTGGAGAGAAAGAAGAGGAGAGTGACAGAGAAGGAGATGAGTAGGAGAAGAAGGGGGGATATGAAAGTAAGATGAGAGGGGGGGGGTGGGGGGGGAGTGGGAGGGGGGGAGGGGGGGTGGTGAGAAGAAACGAAAGGAAAAAAGAGGGAGAAAAGGAGAAGAGGGGAGAGGAGAGAACAAAAACAAAAAACTGACGAAGAAAGAAGAGTGAGAAAAGAAAGGAAAGGGAGAAGTAAGAACAAAAGAAAGAACAGGGAGAGGGAGAAGTGAGAGAGAAAGGAGAATAAAAGGAAACACAAATAAGAGAGTAGAAAGTGGGGGGGCTGCAGCAGAGTAAGAGAAAAGAGGGGAAGGGGAGACACGGAAAGAGACGAAAGGGTGCGGGGAGGAGAAGAACAGAGAAAGAACAAAGAGGAGTACAAGAGGACAAGAAATCAAGGGAGGAGACGTAAAAGAACCAAACGGAAACAAAAGAAGAGAAAGAAAGAAAAAGAAAGAAAAAAGAAAAAAAACAACAAAAAAAAAGAAGAAAAGAGCACGGAACGAGACGAGAAGAACGGGTAAACCAAGTAGAAAACCAGAGAGAAGAAAAACACACCGAACGAGCGAGAAAAGAGGATGAAAGAGAAGAACCGACGACGGGAAAAAAGCAAAAAAAGCGAAAGCCAAGTAGAAGAAAGAGACGAATAAAGGAAGGAAGAATGAGAGAAAAGAGAGAGAGAAGAGAGAGAGACGAGAGAGAGAGAGTTGAGAGATGAAGGAGTGAGAAGTGGGAGAGTGGTAAAGATGTGAGAGTTGAGAGTTGAGAGTGAGAGTGAGAGTGAAGAGTGAGAAGTAGAAGTGAGAAATGAGAATGAAGAATTGAGAATTCGAGAATTAGAGATGAGTGTGAGAGAGAGAGAAGAAGAGGGAAGAGAGACAAAGTAACTAAAATAAGCAAGAAGAAGAGAGAGAGAGAGAGAGAGCAGACAGAGAGAGAGAGAGAAGGAGAGAGAGAGAAGAGAGGAGAGAGGCGCAACGAGGACGAGAAGAGAAATGAGAAGACGAAGAAAAGAGAGAGAATGAGAAAGAGACAGAGACAGACAGAAAGGAAAACGGACGAAATTCAAAGAAAGAGAGAAAAAAAAAAAATCTAAAAAACAAAATGGCGGCAGGGACGACGGATACCTCAATAAACCCCCCTCCTCGACCGCTGTCAATCCTGCTACGTCTCTAGGCCAGGAGAGTTGCTGTCAATTCCGAGTCATCTCAAGTCGTCAACATCATCCCCTTCAAAGAAAAATGACCCTTACTGCATCCCTACAATGAATTTGGGCATCGCACGGCCATACCCACCCCTCCCACCCACCACACACATTCTTAACAAAACCCCCAAACAAATAACTCACATATCCAGTTCCATGATTCGCCAATACATAAAACGACCCAACATCTGTTATAGACCCCCTATACCCCTCACCAAACCCCCTACCCCCTACCCCCTCCCATCCCTCACCCCACCCGCCCCCCCTACCCTTCCCTGCCCCCCTGTCGCCCCCTCCCGCCCCCCGCCCCAATCCTCCACGAGGGAGTCCGCGCACGTCGCCTCCTCGGAGATCAAAACAGACCAGCATTCACGAGCGGCCCAGGTTGATTCATCTGCCGACGGCGTTCGGGAGGAGGAGAGCGGGGAGGAGAGGTGGAGAGGAGGGAGGTGAGGAGGAGGAAGGAGGAGGAAATGGAGAGGAGTAGAGAAGGGGAGGAGAGATTTGAAAGAGGAGGTAGGAGGAGGAGGAGAAGGAGGAGGAGAGTAGGGGGTGGAGGGAGGAGAGGAGGGAGGAGAGGAGGGGTTGTGGGAAGGAGGGGGAGGAGAAGGGAGGAGGGGAGGAGGAGGAGGAAGAAGGTGATGGTGGTGAGATGGAAGAAGGGTGAGGTGGACGAAGGGGGAGGCACAGGTGAAGAGGTGGAGTAAGACGGAGGAGGAGAGGAAGGAGGAAGAAGTAGGAGTAAGAGAGGAGGAGAGGAGAAGGAAGAAGAGTGGAGTAGGAGGAGGAGGAGGAGGAGGAGGAGAGGAAGTAGAGAGAAGAGGAGGAGGAGGAGGGGAGTGAGAGCAGGAGGGAAGAAGGAGGACGACGACGGGGAGGAGGAGGGGGAAAGTAGGAAACACGTAGGAACAGAAGGAGGAGGAAAGAGGAGGAGGAAGGAGAAGGAGGAGGAGGGAAAGTAGGAGTAGGAAGGAGAGGAGGATGGAGGAGGGAGGTAGGTAAGGAAGGAGGAGGAGGAAAGTAGGAGCAGGAAGGAGAGGAGGAGGAGGAAGAAGTGGAGAGAGGGAGGAGGAGGAGGAAGGGAGGACGACGACGACGAAGAGGAGGAGGGTAAAGTAGGAGTAGGAGGAGAGGAGGAGGAGGGAGGAGGGAACAGTAGGAGGCAGGAAGGAGAGGAGAAGGAGGAAGAAGTAGGAGTAAGAGGACGAGGAGGGAGGAAGGGGGAAGGAACACAAGAACGACGACGAAGAAGAGGGAAGTAGGAATAGGAAGGGAGGAGGAGAGGAGGAGGGAAAGAGGTAAAGCTGTCGCTTGGCCTCCTCGCGAATCTGACATAAATTGGATTGAAAATGTGCTAGCAATATGTCACAGGACCAAGAGATCTGTGAGCGAACGCGGTGCTTTTACGTGTGAGTGGAAAGAAGATGTGTGTGAGTGTGTGAGTGTGGTGTGGTGTGTGTGTGTGTGTGTGTGTGTGTGTTGTGTTGTTGTGGTTGTGTGTGTTGAGCTGTGAGTGCGTCTGTGTGTGTGTGTGTTGTGTGAATGTGGGTGTGCAGAGTGCGTGTGTGCGTGCTGTGCGTGCCGTGCGTGTGCATCCACGAGTTTGGAAGAATGTGTGCATGATATTCAATACGTCTATCAACAATTGATCCGGTTTTAGCCATCGGCTTTAAAAAAAATGATGTCTCCTCATCAAACATGACAATTTTGCACACGATTCGCATTCATAATACCCCAGATAAAATATCACAATGGACCAAACACCAGTACCACCCACCCAGAGGACAAAACATTTATTATAATATATACTATATATATATATATATATATATACTATATATATATATATATATATATATATATATATAGGAGAGAGGAGAGAGAAGAGGAGAGAGACAGATGGAGAGAGAGGAGAGAGTGTCGTGTGTGTGTGATTGTGTTGTGTGTGTGTGTGTGTGTGTGTGTGCTTGTGTATGTGGTTGTGTGTGTGTGTGTTGTGTGTGTGTGTGACGCCCGTGGTATGACTGTGCGTGTGTGTGTGCGTGTGCATGTGTGTGCGTTGCGTTGTACATAAAGATAACAAAGAAATTATACTGCCTCACCCAATAAAAATACGTAATATAACCACCAGCCTTCTCCCAAGCCATGACAACAACAAAACAAAAAATCACAAACAAAATTTGCAT
The DNA here is from genome assembly GCF_003789085.1 of Penaeus vannamei. Classification (NCBI taxonomy): domain Eukaryota; kingdom Metazoa; phylum Arthropoda; class Malacostraca; order Decapoda; family Penaeidae; genus Penaeus; species Penaeus vannamei. The sequence continues at coordinate 15,019 of NW_020869815.1, read as the reverse complement.
ATGGGTCGACGCGCGCCTATTTCCACACGATCGAACACCAGAGAAAGAAAGAAAAAAGAAAGAAAGAATAAACAAGAAAAAACGAAAGAAGAGGGCCGAAAGAAAGAAAGAAAGAAAGAAAGAAAGAAAGAAAGAAAGAAAGAAATAGAAAGAAAGCAAAGAAAGAAAGAAAAAGAAAGAAAGAAAGAAAGAAAAGAAAGAAAGAAAGAAAGAAAGAAAGAATAAAGAAAGAAAGAAAGAAAGAAAGAAAGAAAGAAAGAAAGAAGAAAGAATGAAAGAAGAAAGAAGAAAGAAGAAAGAAAGAAAAAGAAAGAAAGAAAGAAAGAATGAATGAATGAAAGAACGAAAGAAGAAAAACGAAAGAAAGAAAAAAGAAACGAAAGAAAAGACGAACGAAAACGAAAGAATGAAAGAAAAACGAAGAAAGAAAGAAAGAACGAAAGAAAGAAAAAAAAGGAAAGAAAGAAATAAGAAATAAAAAAAAACTTGAAGCCCTATCAAACAGAACTCGAAGACTAGGTTAATCTTTTACGTAGACGATCCAAGCATGACCCATTCCTAATTCCATGCCATCCTAAATAATAAAACGTTTTTGATTTTTATTTCGTAAGGGTTCACGATATTTTTAACTTTATTTTCAAATAAAACGTTTTTTTATTTTTATTTCGTATTTCCTTCACGATATTTTTATTTTTATTCTCCTTGCCAGGTCAGCTATATATATACACATATACACGTATACACATATATACATAAACACATATAGACATACATACAGACAGAAAGAAAAGATAGATAGAGAAAGACGCACACACACCTCCACACACATATACATACACACATATAGATAGACAGAGATAGACAGACATATACATACATACAGACAGAAAGAAAGGATAGATAGACAGAGAAAGACGCACACACACCTCCACACATATACATACACCCATATAGATAGACATACAGGCAGACAGAAAGAGAATATAGATAGACAGAGACAGACACACACACACCTCCACACACATATATACATACACACATATAGATAGACATACAGGGATACAGAAAGATAGACAGATAGACGCAAACACACCTCTACACATATATACATACACACATATAGATATACATATAGGCAAGACAGAAAAATAGAAAGATAGACAGATAGACAGACGCACACACCTCCACACATATATACATACACAAATATAGATAGACATACAGAGAGACAGAAAATAGAAAGATAGACAGATACAGACGCACACACACCTACAAATATACATAAAATATAGATAGACATACAGAGAGGCAGATAGACAGATATAAATAGACAGACACACACACCTCCACATACCCTACCCACCTACCACACACCCTATCATTATATCCCATACTCTTCCCCCCAAACAAAAAACCCGCGCCACGAAGGACCAAAGACCGTAAATAAAACGACCAAAAACGACCCTTCCATGTCCGGCTGAGGAGGAGGGCCAATTACTCTCATTTCTCGGACGCTGTGTCCGGATAAGGTGCTTTGTCCGGATAAGGTGCTTTGTCCGGATAAGGTGCTTTGTCCGGTCCTCTACGCTATGAATAGTTGATGCTCTGTGTGTGTGTGTGTGTGTGTGTGTGTGTGTGTGTGTGTGTGTGTGTGATGTGTGTGTGTGTGTGTGTGTGTGTGTGTGTGTGTGTGTGTGTGTGTGTGTGTGTGTGTGTGCGGTGTGCGTGTGCGTGTGCGTGTGTGTGTGTGTGTGTGTGGATTACATTACTGTTGATTCCGTTATTGCTGTTGGTGGCATCGTTGTTACTGTCGTTGTTGTTTTGTTGTGTTTTTGTTGCTATCAGTAAGTACTCTTATTATTGTTTTTTTTACGGTTATCATTGTTATTGTGATTATTCTTTATTCTGCGTTTTTGTTGCTATCAGTAAGTACTCTTATTATTGTTTTTTTACGGTTATCATTGTTATTGTGATTATTCTTTATTCGTGTTGATATTGACAGGCTTTATAGTTGCTATAAAAACCATCGTCATTGCTGCTATAAAAAACATAGCCATCGTTGCTATAAATATCAGTCATTGTTATTAAGAATACTACCATCTTTATTCCCTATATTACTATCATCGTTCTTCTCACTGCTTTTTTTACTCTTCTTATCCTCCTCTATTGTTGTTCCTGCTGTTCTAAAACCACGCGTTTATTTACCGCGTCAACCACAAGGGTAATAACCGTGTCATTAACCGTTGTTAAAGCTATCAATAACTTTTTTTTTTTTATGTTTTCTGCCATTTCCATCCCCGTTCACACAAAACATATAAGAAAATATAATAATATATAATAAAAACAATAAGAGCGGCGATAAATACACAAATATGTATTTATCGCCGCTCTTATTGTTTTTATTAACCTTAGTATATCTATCACATTCATCATCATCCTCGTTGCTACTGCTTCCCTCTTTCCTTTCCTTTCTTTATTGATCATCTACGTCAACAGCTATGGTAATTCAAGCACTAACGACATCACCACCACTGCTTCTACTGCCTCTCTCGATCAAATTAATCACCATAATCACCGCCAGCGTTAATATCCCCCCCGAATATGCTCTAGGCCTATCGTCATCATCATTACCGTCTTTAATTAACTCGCCATCATGAAAACACATACGACTACGCCCCCCCCCCCCCCACCTTGCATAGGCCTAAGTGTAATAACAGAAAGTTACGTTCATGCTCGCGATTTGGTGATCATATGTTACATTATATCCACTTATATATTATATTATATTATATCCATTATACATATTATTATCCATTATATATATATATATATTATATATATATTATTATCCATTATATTATTATCCATTATATATATTATATTATATCCACTTATATATTATATTATATCCATTATATATATTATTATCCATTATATATATTATATCATGTTATTTATATATATTCCTTATCCATTATATATATCATTATCCATTATATATATTATATTATATCCATTATATCATATTACATTATATGCTCGCGATTTGGTGATCATATGTTACATTATATCCACGGAATATTACCTTTCCCGCAATTATTTATTCTGGCCATTAATGAAGACGAATAACACGACGATTACTATTACTACTACTTTAATGATGATAATAATAATGACACCATTAATATTCATAACAACAATGCAAGCAGTAATAAAGATAACCATAATAATACTAATAATAATAATATCCTAAAGAACAATACTAACGTTCATGATTGTAATAATAATAATAATGATAATAATAATAATAATGATGATAATAGTGATGAAAAATAATAATAATAATAATAATGGAACAACAACAACAATAATAATACTGATAATGATAATAATAATAATAATAATAATAATAATAATAATAAAATAATAATATCAATAATAATAAATGAATAATAATAATAATATCAATAATAATGATGATGATAATAATAATAAACAATAATAATAATGATAACAAAAAAATAATGATAACAATATTAATAATAACAATAATAATAATGACAATAATATAATAACAAATAATAACAATAACAATAATAATAACAACAACAAACAACAACAATAACAACAACAACAACAACAACAACAAACAACAACATCACCACCACCACTCACCCCCCGCAACCATACCCAAGCACCCCCCCACCACCACCTCATCCCCCACCCTCCCACCCACCCCCCAGCCGCCGCCACCACCCCCAGCCGCCGCCCACGAAGCACGAAAACGCCTCACGTGTTGTTTCCCTTTTAATCGACTTCGTTAACGCCCACTTTCAACTTCCTTTCACTCCTTTTTTTATTGTTTTTTTTCTTCTCTCATTTTCTTTCGCACTTCTTCGCTGTCCTCTTCCTCCTATTTTTCTCTTCGTGTTGTTATCATTATTATTATCGTTATTATCATCATCATTATTAGATTGTTATTATTATCTCATTATTATTATTATCATTATATCATCATCATTATCATTATCATCATCATCATCATTTTTATTACTGATATTATTATTATTATTATATCATTATCATTTATTATTATCATTACGAGGTATTTTTTTCTCATTTTTCCTCATTCATTTTTTCTCAAATTTCCAACTCCTACTATACCTCTCCTTCCTAACTTTTCTTTTTATTACGTTTTTTTTTTCTCACTCAACTTTATTCTGCCTCCGCCAGCTGTTTTTCCTTCTCCTCCACCCTCCGCTTCCTCACTCCTTCGTCTTCACCTCCTTCTTCCCTCCCTTATTCTCTTCCTTTTTCTCTACCACCTTCACCTCCACCTCCCCTCCCTTACCTTTCCCTCAACTCTTACTCTTCTTCTTCTATTCTTCCCTCCTCCTCCACCTACTTCTTCTCCTCCACCTTGTCCATCAACCTCTACTACCTACTACCTCCTCCCTCCTCCTCTCTCCTTCTCCTTCTCCTTCTCCTCCCCTACCCCTCCTTTCCCACCCCTACCCCTCCTCCTCCACTTCCCTCCAACCACCATCTTCTCCACCTCCACCTTCAACACCCTCCTCCCCTCACCCTTCTCATACCCTTCCCCCTCTATCCTGCCCCCTCATCACCCCACCCCTACCCCTTCCCCCCTCCCCCCACCCCCCCCCCAACCTCTGGCCCCTCTGCACCCCCCCCCCAACCTTTGGCCCTGAGCCCACTAACTTCGAGGTGTTTGTTCCTCCCCTCATCACCCCCACCCCCCACCCTCCCCCTCTACCCCCCCCTCCTTCCCCCCCCAACCTTGGCCCGCCGGAGCCCCCCTAACTTCGAGGTGTTTGTTCCCCCCCTTCCCTTAAGAGCCCCAATTAGCCCTGTTTTGCCCGAGTCTTTCATCCAATCACCGCCGGAGTTCGAGTCCTTTAAAGGTCCGCGCTGAGCCAATAAGCGAACTTAAACGAAGGGGGGAAGAGGGAGGGAGGAAGGAGGAGGAGGAGAAAGAGAGAAATAGGAGAGATAGAATTAAGAATAACTGAAGGAGAGAATTGTCCGGGGGAAAGAGGGGGGGGGGAGGAGGAGGAGGAGGAAGGAGGAGGGAAGGAAGGAGGGAGAGGGAGGAAGGAAGGAGGGAGGGAGGAAGGAGGGAGAGGGAGGGAGATGGAGGAGGAAGAGGAGAAGAAGAGAAATAGAGAGATGGAGTTGAGAATAACCGAGGGAGGGGAGAGAGGTGTGCGGGGGGAAGAGGAGGAGGAAGGAGGGAGAGGAGGAGGAGGAGGAGAAAGAATAGAAATAGGAGAGATGGAGTTAAGAACCGAGGGAGAGAGCTGTGCGGAGGGAAGAAGGGAAGGAGGGAGGAATAGAAAGAAAAAAACAGGAGAGATGAGTTAAGAACCGAGGGAGAGAGCTGTGCGGAGGGAGGAGGGGGAACAGGAAGGAGATGGAGGAGGAATAGAAAGAAGAGAAATAGGAGAGATGGAGTGAAGAATAACCGAGGGAGAGAGCGTTGTGCAGGGGGGAAGAATGAACGAATTCGCAAAGGTGAATAACAGTAACCATCTTTTTTTTCTTCTTTCTTTTTTTGTTGTTGTCAATTTTTTGTCTTTCAGTGTCAGTCAGAAGGAATGCTGTTTATAACGTGTTGCGACCGCCGATGATTATCTTCCCCTCCCCTTCCCCTTCCCCTCCTCCCATCTGTCACCCCCTCTCCCCTCCTCCCCCATCCACCACCTCCTCCCCTTTCCCCGCCACTTCCCTCCCCTTTCCCCCTCCTCCCCCTTCCCCCTCCCCGTCCCTCCACCCCTTACCCCTCCCCTTTACCCCATCCACCACCCTCCTCCATCCCTTCCCCCTTCCCACCACACCACACCACCCCCTCCCCACTGTTTTTGTCAGCCCCGGCCTGTCCTGCGTGAGGCCACCCCCCGCCCAGACAGGCCCGCCAGCCCGCCGCCCGCCCGCAGACACAAAAGCCCAAAGACACAGACACCGCGACCGAGCTTAGCAACCGAGGGCGTTCCGGCGCCGAGCCCGACAACACCCGAGCTGGTGTGGGGGGGGGGAGTCAGTCCGTCTTGCCTGCGTTCACGCGTGCACACGCACGCACACGAGGCACGCAGAAACACACGCACACGGAGGCACGCAGAAACACACGCACACGGAGGCACGTAGAAACACACACGCACACGGAGGCACGTATAAACACACGTACACGGAGGCACGTATTAACACACACGAATACGGAGGCACGTATAAACACACACGCACACGAATGCACGCACAAAACACATGCACACGGACGCAGGCAGGCACAAACGCATGCACATGGACGGACGCACAAACACATGCTTACAGACGGAGCCAAAAAACACACACGCACACGAACGCACGCACAAACACACAACGCACACGGACGCACGCAAAAACACACACGCACACGAACGCACGCAAAAACACACACGCACACGGAGGCACGCAGGCACAAACACGCACACGGAGGCACGCACAAACACATGCACACGAACGCACGCAAAAACACACACGCACACGGACGCACGCACCAAACACACACGCACAGACGCACGCAAATACACAAAAAAAAAAAAAAAAAAAAACGCACACGAACGCACGCAAAAAAAAAACACACGCACACAAACGCACGCACAAGCACACACAAACGCACGCACAAGCACACACAAACGCACGCACATTGCACACAGACGTACGCATACAAGCACGCCACACACATGCACATTCGGACATACAGAAAAAAATAAAATGCTGCAATTATCCTGAATACATAAGCACTAGATAATAATCATAGTTGACACGACGCCAGATGTAATGATATAAATTAATGATAATTGATCAATGATAATGATATAATGGTGATAATGATAATGATTCCATGTTTATAATGATAATAATGATAATGATAATGATCATATTGATAATGATAATGATCATGATAATGTCATTGTGATAATGATGATGATCATGTTGATAATGATAATGATCATATTGATAATGATAATAATGGTGATAATGATGATAATGACGATGCGATAATGATGATAATGACGATGACGCTGGCGATAATGATGACGATGCCGATGACGATAATAATGACGATAATGTTGCCGACGACCATGATGATGATTTTTAAAGACCATGGCAGAGCGAGCGCGCGCGCGTGAGGACTCGCCCGGAGCACCATTAAGGGGACATGCACCTGCAGTGTCATGGGCTGGGCTCGCGTGTGGAGTTGTGGCGTTATGCTTTTCGAAATTACATGAAGCCCCCCCCCCCCCCCAACCCGTCTTTCTTTCTTTCTTTTCTCTTTCTTTTTCTCTTCTCTCTTCTTTCTTTCTTTTCTCTCTCCCTTTGTCTCTGTCTCTGTCTCTGTCTCTCTCTCTCTCTCTCTCTCTCTCCTTAACTTTTTCCTACTCCCTTTCTCCTCCCTGTTTCGCTCCCCTTTCCCTTTTTTTTCTCACCCTCTCCTTCCCTTTTCCCTCTCCTCTCCTCCCTCTTTAGCTCTCTTCTCCTCTGCCTCTCCCTCTCTCTCTTCCATCCCTTTCTCTCCCTCTATCTCTCGTTCTTTCTCTCCCCCCCCAAACGCTAGTTCTCTCCCTCTTTTACTCTTTTTCTCCCTTTCCCTCCCCTTTTCTCCCTCTATCTCACAGTTCACAAATAATGCTTTTAAAGACTCATTCACTGAACTCAGTGAGTGAGTGAGTGAGTAAATGAATGAACGCGCATACGTAATGGGATACCTTTTCCTAAAAAAAGAGAAAAAGAAAAGAAAAAAAGATAAAGAAGAATGAAAAGAAAAAAGAAAGAAAAAAAGAAAAGGTAAAAAGAAAGCAAAAAGAAAAGAAAAGAAAAAAGGAAAAAAAAGGAAAAAAGAAAAAAAAAATAAGGAAGAATGAAAGAAAAAAGAAGAGAGTAAAAAGAGAGAAAAAAACAGAAAAGGAAAAAGTAAAAAAAACAAGAAAAGGAAAAAGAGAAAAAAAAGAAAAAAAAACGAATGAGAATGGGTTTCTGTATGAAAGGAAAATACAAAAAAAAGGAAAAAAAAAAAAAAAAAAAGAATGAGACTGGGTTTCTGTAAGCAAGGGCGCGCGGGCGTATTTGAACGTGTGGTGGGCGTGTCCGACCTCGTCTGACCGTGTATGTGCGTGTGAGGGGCGTGTTCCTTCGCGCTTCCGACAGCCCCTCACCTTCCCCTCCCGTCCTCACCCCCCCCCCATCCGACAAAATCGCGCGAGAATAGGACCCCCCCCTAATTACCCCAGGTACTGACCCCTCGTTCTTAACCCCCATTAGAACTAAACGCTAAACGACTTACCAAAACACACCCCTCCCGACCTATTCTCTTTCTCTTTCTCTCTCTTTCTCTTTCTCACTCTCTCTTTTTCCTTTCCTCTCTCTTTCCCTCCCTCTCCCTCCCCTCCCTCCCCCTTTCCCCTCTCCTCCCCCCTTTCCCTCTCTCTTTCCCCCCCCTTTCCCTCTCTCTCTCTCTCCCCCTTTCCTCTTCTCTCTCCCTCTCCTCCCCCTCCCCTCTCCTTTCCCCCCTTCCCTTTCCCCCTCTCTCCCTCCCCCTTCCCCCCCCTCTCATTCTCCCACTCTCTTCTTATCAATTCTTAAAGAAGGTCAAGACACGAGGCGCTTCGGACACCTTGCTAAGAAAGAAGAAAAAAAAGTAGGCCTATCCACCCAAGCCGACTAACGGACCTAATAAATACCTCCAGTCCCCCCCCCCTCCCTCTTCCCCCTCCCCCCCTACCCCTCTCCCCTCCCCCCTCAGCGGCCCCACCTTCCGGTCTTCTTCACCTACTTTCGCACATCCGGCCGTGCTGTCAACGCGCTCTTGTTATCGTGACGTTATCTCCTTCTTAATCGAATTACAATCTACTTCTTTATCGAATTATGATCTACTTCTTTATCGAATTATGATCTACTTCTTTATCGAACTATAATCTCCTTCTTAGTCGAATTATAATCTACTTCTTATCGACGTGATGGGAACGCTACAGCTGTTAATTCTTCCCTGGAACTGCGATGACGAGCGATAATACAGGAGAAAAAAATACAATATCAGCGAATTTATCAGTACCACTCCTTTCATCATTATCACCACCGTCACTGACATCATCATCGTCATCATCGGCCTCGTCATTATCGTCATCGTCATCATCATCATCATTGACATCATCATCGGCCTCATCGTCATCATCATCATCATTATTCACCACCATCACTGCATCGTCATCATCATCATCATTATCATCATCATCATTATTATCGTCATCATCATCATTATCATCGGCCTCATCGTCATTATCATCATAACCATCATTATCACCATCATCATCATCATCATCATCATCATCATGGTCATCATCATCATCATCATCATTATCATGGTCATCATCATCATCAATATCATTATCATCACCATCGTCAATATCATAATCATTATCATCATCTTCATCGTCATCATTATTATCACCACCATCATTGACATCATCATCATCATCCTCATCATCGCCATCATCTTCATGGATATCATCATCATCATCATCATCATTAATCATCACCGCGACCACCATCATAATCAAGCTCATCATCATCACTCATCACCATCATCACCAATGCCAGCACCATCAAAATCACCATACTTCTCAAGAGGCGACGTCCGAATGCCGTTCAGCGAAAACATCAAACCGAAAAAAAAGAAAAGAAGAAGAAAAAGAAGGAGAAAGAAAAAAATATACGAAAAAGGAAAAGGAAAAAATGAGAGAAAAAGAAAAAATGAAAGATGGAAAAAAAGGAAAGGCAGAATGAAAAAAAATAAGAAAAAAAGAAAACAATCAAAGAAAGAAAAAAAAAGGAAAAAACGAAAATAAGAAAAGAAGCAAAAAAAAATAATAATAATAATAAAAATAAAAATAAAGTGAAGCCACAGCGACGGATCCGAACGAGCGGCAAAGGTGACAACAACACTCGCTTTCAAAACAAACAAAAGACTGCATTTGGCAAGCGTCTCTTTCATTACCATTATTTCCTAATGGTGCGTCCTGGGGGCTCATTTCTTCTTTTAATGGAATGTTCGGATTTTGAAACGGATATCGCGCTGTCTCTCTCCTTCCCTCTTCTCTCTGTCTCTCTTCCTCCCTCTTCTCTCTGTCTCTCTCCTTCCCTCTTCTCTCTGTCTCTCTCTGTCTCTTCTCTCTGCCTCCCTCTTCTCTCTGTCTCTCTCCTTCCCTCTTCTCTCTGTCTCTCTTCCTCCCTCTTCTCTCTGTCTCTCTCCTTCCCTCTTCTCTCTGTCTCTCTTCCTCCCTCTTCTCTCTGTCTCTCTCCTTCCCTCTTCTCTCTGTCTCTCTTCCTCCCTCTTCTCACTCTGTCTCTCTCGGTCTCTTCTCACTCTGTCTCTCTCCTTCCCTCTTCTCTCTCGGTCTCTTCTCACTCTGTCTCTCTCCTTCCCTCTTCTCTCTGTCTCTCTTCCTCCCTCTTCTCTCTGTCTCTCTCCTTCCCTCTTCTCTCTCGTTTCTTCTCACTCTGTCTCTCTCCTTCCCTCTTCTCTCTGTCTCTCTTCCTCCCTCTTCTCTCTGTCTCTCTTCCTCCCCTCTTCTCACTCTGTCTCTCTCGTCTCTTCTCACTCTGTCTCTCTCCTTTCCCTCTTCTCTTCTTCGGTCTTCTCACTCTGTCTCTCTCCTTCCCTCTTCTCTCTGTCTCTCTTCCTCCCTCTTCTCTCTCTCTCCTTCCCTCTTCTCTCTCGGTTTCTTCTCACTCTCTCTCTCCTCCCTCTTCTCTCTGTCTCTCTTCCTCTCTTCTCTCTTCTTCCCTCTTCTCTCTGTCTCTCTCTCTCTTCTCACTCTGTCTCTCTCCTTCCCTCTTCTCTCTCGGTCTCTTCTCACTCTGTCTCTCTCCTTCCCTCTTCTCTCTGTCTCTCTTCCTCCCTCTTCTCTCTGTCTCTCTCCTTCCCTCTTCTCTCTCGGTTTCTTCTCACTCTGTCTCTCTCCTTCCCTCTTCTCTCTGTCTCTCTTCCTCCCTCTTCTCTCTGTCTCTCTTCCTCCCTCTTCTCACTCTGTCTCTCTCGGTCTCTTCTCACTCTGTCTCTCTCCTTTCCTCTTCTCTCTCGTCTCTTCTCACTCTGTCTCTTCCTTCCCTCTTTCTCTGTCTCTCTTCCTCCCTCTTCTCTCTGTCTCTCTCCTTCCCTCTTCTCTCTCGGTCTCTTCTCACTCTGTCTCTCTCCTTCCCTCTTCTCTCTGTCTCTCTTCCTCCCTCTTCTCTCTGTCTCTCTTCCTCCCTCTTCTCACTCTGTCTCTCTCGGTCTCTTCTCACTCTGTCTCTCTCCTTCCCTCTTCTCTCTCGGTCTCTTCTCTCTTCTCTCTCCTTCCTCTTCTCTCTGTCTCTTCTTCCTCTCCCTCTTCTCTCTGTCTCTCTTCCTCCCTCTTCTCTCTGTCTCTCTTCTCCCTCTTCTCTCTGTCTCTCTCCTCCCTCTTCTCTCTGTCTCTCTGTCTCCTCCTCTTCTCACTCTGTCTCTCTCGGTCTCTTCTTACTCTGTCTCTCTCCTTCCCTCTTCTCTCTCGGTCTCTTCTCACTCTGTCTCTCTCCTTCCCTCTTTCTCTCTGTCTCTCTTCCTCCCTCTTCTCTCTGTCTCTCTCCTTCCCTCTTCTTCTCTCGTCTCTTCTCCACTCTGTCTCTCTCCTTCCCTCTTCTCTCTGTCTCTCTTCCTCCCTCTTCTCTCTGTCTCTCTTCCTCCCTCTTCTCACTCTGTCTCTCTCGGTCTCTTCTCACTCGTCTCTCTCCTTCCCTCTTCTCTCTCGGTCTCTTCTCACTCTGTCTCTCTCCTTCCTCTTCTCTCTGTCTCTCTTCCTCCCTCTTCTCTCTGTCTCTCTCCTTCCTCTTCTCTCTCGGTTTCTTCTCACTCTGTCTCTCTCCTTCCCTCTTCTCTCTGTCTCTCTTCCTTCCCTCTTCTCTCTGTCTGTCTCACTCTTCTCTCTCCTCTTCTCACTCTGTCTCTCTCGGTCTCTTCTCACTCTGTCTCTCTCCTTCCCTCTTCTCTCTCGGTCTCTTCTCACTCTGTCTCTCTCCTTCCCTCTTCTCTCTGTCTCTCTTCCTCCCTCTTCTCTCTGTCTCTCCTTCCCTCTTCTCTCTCTTCTCTCACTCTGTCTCTCTCTTCCTCTTCTCTCTGTCCTCTTCCTCCCTCTTCTCTCGTCTCTCTTCCTCCCTCTTCTCACTCTGTCTCTCTCGGTCTCTTCTCACTCTGTCTTCTCTCCTTCCCTCTTCTCTCTCGGTCTCTTCTCACTCTGTCTCTCTCTCCCCTCTCTCTTCTGTCTTCTCTTCCTCCCTCTTCTCTCTGTCTCTCTCCTCCCCTCTTCTCTCTCTTCTTCTCACTCTGTCTCTCTCCTTCCCTCTTCTCTCTGTCTCTCTTCCTCCCTTCTTCTCTCTGTCTCTCTTCCTCCCTCTTCTCACTCTGTCTCTCTCGGTCTCTTCTCACTCTGTCTCTCTCCTTCCCTCTTCTCTCTCGGTCTCTTCTCACTCTGTTCTCTCTCCTTCCCTCTTCTCTCTGTCTCTCTTCCTCCCTCTTCTCTCTGTCTCTCTCCTTCCCTCTTCTCTCTCTCTCTTTCTCACTCTGTCTCTCTCCTTCCTCTTCTCTCTGTCTCTCTTCCTCCCTCTTTCTCTGTCTCTCTCCTCCCTCTTCTCACTCTGTCTCTCTCGGTCTCTTCTCACTCTGTCTCTCTCCTTCCCTCTTCTCTCTCGGTCTCTTCTCACTCTGTCTCTCTTCCTTCCCTCTTCCTCTGTCTCTCTTTCCTCCCTCTTCTCTCTGTCTCTCTCCTTCCCTCTTCTCTCTCGGTCTCTTCTCACTCTGTCTCTCTCCTTCCCTCTTCTCTCTGTCTCTCTTCCTCCCTCTTCTCTCTGTCTCTCTTCCTCCCTCTTCTCACTCTGTCTCTCTCGGTCTCTTCTCACTCTGTCTCTCCTTCCTCTCCTTCTCTCTCTCGGTCTCTTCTCACTCTGTTCTCTTCCTTCCCTCTTCTCTCTGTCTCTTTCCTCCTCTTCTCTCTGTCTCTCTTGCTCCCTTCTTCTCTCTGTCTCTCTTCCTCCCTCTTCTCTCTGTCTCTCTTCCTCCCTCTTCTCTCTGTCTCTCTTCCTCCCTCTTCTCTCTGTCTCTCTTCCTCCCTCTTCTCACTCTGTCTCTCTCGGTCTCTTCTTACTCTGTCTCTCTCCTTCCCTCTTCTCTCTCGGTCTCTTCTCACTCTGTCTCTCTCCTTCCCTCTTCTCTCTGTCTCTCTTCCTCCCTCTTCTCTCTGTCTCTCTCCTTCCCTCTTCTCTCTCGGTCTCTTCTCACTCTGTCTCTCTCCTTCCCTCTTCTCTCTGTCTCTCTTCCTCCTCTTCTCTCTGTCTCTCTTCCTCCCTCTTCTCACTCTGTCTCTCTCGTCTCTTCTCACTCTGTCTCTCTCCTTCCCTCTTCTCTCTCGGTCTCTTCTTCACTCTGTCTCTCTCCTCCCTCTTCTCTCTGTCTCTCTTCTCCCTTCCTTCTCTCTCTCTCTCCTTTCCCTCTTCTCTCTGTCGGTCTTTCTCACTCTGTCTCTCTCTTCCCTCTTCTCTCTGTCTCTCTTCCTCCCTCTTCTCTCTGTCCTCTCTTCCTCCCTCTTCTCACTCTGTCTCTCTCGGTCTCTTCTCACTCTGTCTCTCTCCTTCCCTCTTCTCTCTCGGTCTCTTCTCACTCTGTCTCTCTCCTTCCCTCTTCTCTCTCGGTCTCTTCTCACTCTGTCTCTCCTTCCCTCTTCTCCTGTCTTCTTCTTCCTCTCTCTCTTCTCTCTTCTCTCTCTCTTTCCCTTCCTTCTCTCTCTCTCGGTCTTTCTCACTCTGTCTCTCTTCCTTCCCTCTTCTCTCTGTCTCTCTTCCTCCCTCTTCTCTCTGTCTCTCTTCCTCCCTTTCTCACTCTGTCTCTCTCGGTCTCTTCTCACTCTGTCTCTCTCCTTCCTCTTCTCTCTCGTCTCTTCTCACTCTCACTCTCCTTCCCTCTTCTCTCTGTCTCTCTTCTCCCTCTCTCTCTGTCTCTCTCCTTCCCTCTTTCTCTCTCGGTCTCTTCTCACTCTGTCTTCTCCTTCCCTCTTCTCTCTGTTCTCTCTTCCTCCCTCTTCTCTCTCTCTTCTCCCTCTCTCACTCTGTCTCTCTCTCTCTTCACTCTTCTCTCTCGGTCTCTTCTCACTCTGTCTCTCTCCTTCCCTCTTCTCTCTCGGTCTCTTCTCACTCTGTCTCTCTCCTTCCCCTCTTCTCTCTGTCTCTCTTCCTCCCTCTTCACTCTGTCTCTCTCCTTCCCTCTTCTCTTCTCGGTCTCTTCTCACTCTTCTCTCTCCTTCCTCTTTTCTCTGTCTCTCTTCCTCCCTCTTCTCTCTGTCTCTCTTCCTCCTCTTTCTCACTCTGTCTCTCTCGGTCTCTTCTCACTCTGTCTCTCTCCTTCCCTCTTCTCTCTCGGTCTCTTCTCACTCTGTCTCTCTCCTTCCCTCTTCTCTCTGTCTCTCTTCCTCCCTCTTCTCTCTGTCTCTCTCCTTCCCTCTTCTCTCTCTTCGTCTCTTCTCACTCTGTACTGTCTCTCTTCCTCCCTCTTCTCACTCTTGTCTCTCCCTCTTCTCTCTGTCTCTCTTCCTTCCTCTTCTCTCTCGGTCTCTTCTCTCTCTGTCTCTCTCCTTCCCTCTTCTCTCTGTCTTCCTCTCTTCTCTCCCTCTTCTCTCTGTCTCTCTTCCTCCCTTTCTCTCTGTCTCTCTTCCTCCCTCTTCTCTCTGTCTCTCTTCTCTCTCTTTTCTCTCTACCCTCTCTCTCACTCTGTCTTCTCGGTCTCTCTTACTCGTCTTCTCCTTCCCTCTTCTCTCTCGTCTCTTCTCACTTTCTCCTCTTCCCTCTTCTCTCTGTCTCTCTCCTCCCTCTTCTCTTCTGTTCTCTCTCCTTCCCTTCTTCTCTCTCGGTCTCTTCTCACTCTGTCTTCTCTCTTCCCTCTTCTCTCTGTTCTCTCTTCCTC
>NW_020869814.1:574945-576888 GCF_003789085.1 Penaeus vannamei | reverse complement strand
TTCCTCTTGTGATTATTCTTTCCGGATATTTTCCAGGAAAGGAAAATGGTGAAGATTTTCCTCAAATGGATTTTGCTAACGACACGTGCTAGTTCCCAAGCGCTTTTGATCATCTGGAAATGTGTTCGGTATATTTAAAATCGTTTGGCCTTGCCCAAGTATTCACCAGGCAAAAAGTAATAGTGTTATAAAAATATTCTGGTATTTATAAAGTCTCTGCATATTCACATTTGGAGTCTGACACACGATTTTTTTTTTTTTTTTTTTTTTTTTTTTTTTTTTTACGATGAAAAATCAGGTTTCTTGGCTATTAGGAATTCGTCAATGATTTGGCTGTGTTTGATGTCATTATTGCACCACTCTTCTTTTTTTTCATTTGTGTAAATGTTTATGAAACTAGTGAGATATTTACAGTTGATAAATTCCCATAAACGCTGATATAGCAGATGTTAAGTTCAAGGTTGCAAAGTGGAAATCAATAGATCATTTTATAATCACTGTTATTGCATCGATCTTGCCACGTTATTATGTAACAGAGTAATAAAGGATCCAATATTATTACATATTGTGAATGAAATATATTTGTCTGTTACATTTATTCCCACGATTATTGTTACTGGAAACTAGTCCTAATTGCAACCTCTCCCAAAGCCGGAAATCGGAAACCCCAGTATCTATCGCATAAATAGTGACGAGACTAAAATCCTTAATTGCATTTGTAATTAGGATGATATTCGCTTCCTCTAAGTGGATCGGTCGACGGTGTGTTTATGAATTTGGTGACCTTGTTTGACCCTATTTGAACACTGAAGGGCGAGATTAGCTTGCACCGAGTTCATTAGATCCGAATTTCCTTGTGAAGGTGATATATATATATATTTTGCTCTTCTTTTTCCTCTTCTTTTTTTCTTTTACTGCTTCTTTTCCATTTCTTTTCTTTTTCTGCTCCTTCTTCCTTTTCTTTTTCTTTTTCTATTTCTTTCTTTTTTTCTTCTTTACCTTTTTTCTTTTACTTCTTTTTTTTTCTTCCTTCTTTCTCTCTTTTTGCGATCTCTGAGCGGGAAATCCCCGTCATTTTTTTTCTTCTTAAAAAAATGCGAGAGCAGTCTTTACAGATCGGCTCTGCATGTCTGTAATGATACCGTTGCACAGATTACAAGACCGCAACGTGAGAATTATTATGATTATTCTTGTTTCTCCTCCTGCCACTTGTGTCAATATCACTGCCATTGTGTGTTATTTATACGTTGCCTACCGAGATTTTTTTTACAGTGATGATTGTCAGTTTTTATTAGTGTTTTACCGTCCCGAGAATAATGAAGAACGGATATTTGCACAGGTGTCTAAATATCGGTCTTATCTGTTCCTCAATATTCATCCTTATTATTTCATCCTTATTCAAAAGGGTTACGGTGATTAATTTCAGTATTATGACATTGATAGTTAGTAATAATGATAATGATAATGATAAAACATTTGTCAATAAGAACGAGTGTGTCCAACCTATATTTTAAATCGATGAGTAAAAATGAAACGTGAAATCCAACTCAAGGATAAACTACCCCCCCCCCACACACACACACACTAATTAAAAATCATTGTATGTATAATGGTGATATTTGTGGCTGTGTTAATTATTAGTTTCCTTTTGGGAATGAACACGGAATCGAGGACGATACCAAGCCAGAGATAAGGGAGATACCAAGACTTCTGTGTCAGTGACCTTCCGTAATCGCAGAATGGAATTACAGTATGTGGCAGAATGGCAATAATGGCAGAATGGAATTATGCGGTAGAACGGCAAATTGGAATTACAGTGTGTGGCAGAATGACATTAATGGCAAAGGCTTCTTTGTGTCAGTGAATGGCAGAACGGAATATATGTGGCAGTAATGGCAATGTGGCAGTGGTCTAGGATGGCAGGTGCTCATGGTGGCGCACGG
>NW_020869814.1:559945-564945 GCF_003789085.1 Penaeus vannamei | reverse complement strand
GACTACCTCTCCCGGATTTACTGATCGTGGGTGGGGTGGGGGTGTGGAAGGGAGGGTGGGAGTCGGGGTAGTGGGATGGAGAGAGGGTAAGGGGGTGGTGAGAGAGGGTAGAGGGTGAGGGTGGGAGGTAGGGAGGTAGAGTGGTAGGGAGATAGGAGATAGGGTGAGGGTGAGAAGGGGTAGAGATAGAGTGAATGAAGGACCGAGAGGCGGGCGAGAGGGGGGGGGGTAGAGGAGAATGGGGGGGGCAGCAGAGGGTAAAGGAACGAGGTATGGAGGAAGAGTGAAAGCGGAGAAGAGGTGTGGGCGAGAGACAGGGAGAGAGGGGGGGGCGGTAGAGGCAACAGACGAAAGGGAGGGGGATGCGATGGGTGGGAGGGGGTGCTACACGGGGGTGCGGGGGAGGGGGTGTAGGGGGAAGGGGAAAGGGGATTTGACGGGGAGGGTGGCAGGGGGGCTGGGTGCGAGGTGAGTGGGAGGGTTAGGGAAGTTGTGTGTTCTCGGAAAGCGTTGCTAAGGAAACGGGAAGCTGGAATCCACGCGAGAGGGGTTTCGAGGCTTCCAGGAACCCTCGGTGGGAATAGGCCTCTCTTATCGCGGTTTGTTTTGAGCGATTATGAATCAAAGGAGGATGTGCGCTCGTTTTCTGTTGTTTCTCTTCCCTGAATTTGTTTTTTATCTCTATTTATTCTTTTCCCTTTGCTTTCTTTCGATAATCTTTTCGCTCTCCTCCTTTTTATTCTTATTATTACTATTCTTTTTCTTTCTTCATTCTCTCTTGCATGCAGTGGATGGTATCTCGAATCGGTAAAAAGGAAAAGAAAAACTGTTCGAGCATAATACTTTTTATTCGGTGATTTTTGGATTAAAAATCAGGTAAGATCTAGTTTATCATGTGAAAACAACTTCGTTTCATGATTTTCATAATTATGAAGTATTTTATATTCACGATCTATGCAAATTCCCGTAAAAAATATATATATTGCTCGAGAGGAAAAATATGCAGCGCTTGCAATAGCACACGAATTATCATTTGCGAATAAAAATCCAATCAACATTTCCCTGAAAGTGATTACTAATATGGACAATAAAAATTAAAATCCAATACCAGAAATTGATTAAACAGTCGCCTACAGTAAACCCCGTATAATTCATAGATAAAAAAAGAATTTGAAATCTGTTCGTTTCCCTCGTCTTTGGCGCACGCTTCTCGACTCTCTTTTTTCTAACCGTCGTCTGTTTTTGTTTACTTATGCAGATCGCCGATCCAGTGTTACTACAACAGCCTTTTCTGTAACCATTCGAATATTCTCGTCTTTATTTATCGGTTTATACTACCAGATGTTCATGATAATGCTAGAAAAATATGAAGGATTCGAAAAAGAAAAACAAACTGTCAAACTTTTGTATTTTCGTTCACAGAGAAGACCAGGAACGGGATTTGTAATTGGTAGACGGTCTGTATCAAACGTAACCCGTAGTGCTAGATTATATCGAATGTAGCATAATATGGTAGATAAGGGTAGACCAGATACACTATTCCCATTCCTCACTCCCTGGAATCCCCTTGTTGCCATAGTGATTCGCCCACTATGCTGGAAATTGCCTCTTATGCCAAAGGGTACGTGCGTGGGTCAGGCTGGCTCCGGTTGTCTTTGCGCTGTGGTACGTATATTTCATATCTGTAACTGTGTTTGTCTGTCTATCTGTTTGTATGTCCTGTCTTTCTCGCTCTCTCTGTCGTCTATATGTCTCACACACCGCACGCACCACCACGCACCCACGCACCACGCACCCACGCACCCACCCACCCACCCACCACGCAACCCACGCTCGCACACACACACACACACACACACACACACACACACACACACACACACACACACACACACACACACACACACACACACACACACACACACACACACACACACACACACACACACACACACACACACACACACACACACACACACACACACACACACATATATATATATATATATGTGTGTGTGTGTGTATACGTGTGTGTGTAATGCGTGTACACAATATGCACGCGGTGTTCCGGTCAGCCCGAACCGACCGCCTCCGCCCACGAAGGTCACCACCACCCAGCAAGTTCCCCTCACGAACGTTCGGCAAAGGTCAGCCGGCGCGCGTCACTTCCCGGAGAACGTTGTCGCGGGCGAAAATGGCTCTGTGCGTGCCTCGTCGCCTTGGACGTGAGGCGGCGGGAGTGTGATGCGGGTGAAAGTGTTTACTCAAGGGGGCCGTGGGAGGGGGGTGGGGGTGGATAGTCTTTGATAGTGTGGATTATGGTGAGTGTGGTGATGAAGGGGATGATCGTTGCGGTGGTGGTGGATGCCGTGATTGGGACTGGGATAGGCATAGTTTTATTTCCAGTGAATGTGAAAGTAATGGTGATGGTGACGGTATTACTAAAGATGATGATAATGACGATGATGGCCATATTGATAGTGGTATGATAATGGTATATATATATATATATATATATATATATATATATATATATATATATATATATATATATATATATATATGTATATATATATATATATATATATATATATATATAATATGTATATATATATATCATATATATATATTATATATATATATATATATATTATGTATATATATATATACTATATATATATATATATATTATATAATATATATTATTATGTATATATAATATATATATGTATATATATAATATATATATAAATTATATATATAATATATATATATGTATATATATATATATATATATATATATATATATATATATTATTATTATATATATATATATTATTACTCTCTCTCTCTCTCTCCTCTACTCCCTCCTTCTCTCCCTTTCCTCCTACTCCCTCCTGTCTCCCCCCTTCCTCCCTCCCTTCCCTTCTCCTCTTCTCCCTCCCTCCCCCTCTTTTTCTTCCTCTCTCCTCCCTCTCCATGTCTCTCTCCTCTCTCTCTCTCTCTCTCCTCTCTCTTCTCTCTTCTCTCTTCTTTTCTCCTCTCCTCTCTCTCTCCTCCTCTCTCTCTCTCTCTCCTCTCTTCCTCTCCCTCTCTCCCTCTCTCCTCTCTCCCCTCCTTCTCCCCCTCTCTCCTCCCTCCTCTCTCCCTCTCTCCCTCTCTCCCTCCTCTCTCTCTCTCTCTCTCTCTCTCTCTCTCTCTCTCTCTCTCTCTCCTCTCTCTCTCTCTCTCTCTCCTCTCACTCTCTCTCTCCCCTCTCTCCCCTCTCCTCCCTCTCCTCCTCTCCCCCTCTCCCCTCTCCCTCCTCCCTCCCCTTCCCCCTCTCCCTCTCCCCCTCTTCCTCTCCCCCTCTCCCTCTCCCTCTTCCTCTCCCTCTCACTTCTCCCTCCATCCCTCTCCCTCTCTCTTCTTTCGCTCTTTTTTTCTTTTCGTCAACTTAAGGCCGTTAGTGGCTTGCTTTTTAAGGTCGCTTAAGATTCTGCTGCGGCGAAATTAAATGGCCGNAAGCACAAAAAAGACTTTTCTATCCGGCTTCTCCATCAGTCAAACATCCATCTTTAGGATTTTAAAAACAATCACACCCAATTCGAGCTTTCTGAAAATCTTGAATTCCGGAACCGAAATGTAAAGTCTCGATTTCATCGCGAATGTCTGAAATGGAGCTGCAGATGTTGCTCTCAGGAATAAAACATGGACGGTGGTAAATGGAGGTCCGATAGATAGATGCATAAATGGAGTCGAATTAGATGACTCAGAATTGCTCTCTGGACACTTTGGGGAGTTAATGTTAATGATAATGATGGTAATATTATTGATAAAAATAATGATAATAACGATGATGATGATGATAGCAACGATGATGACAATGATGATAATAGTGATAATGATACTAGTAATAACGATGATAATAATAACAATGATAAAAATTATAAAATGATATAATTATGATAATGATAATAATCATAATAAATATGATAATAATCATAATAATTAATGATAAATAATCATAATAATAATGATAATAATCATAATAAGTAATAGATAATTGTAGTAATGATGATGATGGTAATAAAATACATGGGAAAGTAAAGGAATAGATAAATAAGTAAAAAGTAAAAAAAGGCATTATAATAATTATGCTAGATTGATCAAGAACAATAAAAAAAAAATCGAGGAAACCATAAAGATGTTCATATGTAAAGGAAATGGCATGTCAATCTTTGTACTTTATCTGTCAATCTTTTTACTTTCTTTATCTATTCACTTAGAATTCGTTTAGCAACATTCCCATGAATTTAGACACGCCTAGAAAATGTCTAAGAAACTTTGTTCCATATAAGGTTGCTGTTACATGACTTGTGCCTTCTAGACCCTGCTGGTGTTCGGGTCCCTGTCTATCATCAAACATAATACATGCAAGACCTTCCCTTCCACAAACGCTATGATTATTTGACACCATTTCCCCGTGAGATGCTGGCCTTGAAGCAGCGGCTGACTTTCTCCTTGTTGTTGTTGTTGTTGTTGTTGTTGTTGTTGTTCTTCTTCTTCTCCTCCTCCTCCTTCTCCTTCTCTTTCTCTCTCTCTCTCCTCCTCCTCCTCTCTCCTCCTCTCCTCCTATTCCTTCCTCCTCCTCTCCTCATCCTCTCCTCCTCCTCTCTTTCCTCCTTCCTCTCTCGCTCCTCCTCCTCTCCCTCTCTCCTCCTCCTCTCCTCCTCTCCTCCTCTCCCTCTCCTCCTCCTCCTCCTCCTCCTGAAAGGCAGAGAGGGGATGGCTAGCTTGCCCTTCATCATAACCTGAGAATAATATGCAGATCTTTCTTTCTCCTTGCAGTGGGTCAAACAAGCACCCTCATATTAGTATATATATTTTTTCTAGTTTTCTTATAAGTGGAAATCTTGTTGTAAAGGGTACAGAATTCTCTGACCAAAGGGTGATTATACATGACTAACCTCTTTGTACAATGAAGAGTGTGTTGGGAGAATATGGTGATGTTATTCGCG
>NW_020869814.1:517445-519945 GCF_003789085.1 Penaeus vannamei | reverse complement strand
ACCAGACAGAGAGAGAGAGAGAGAGAGAGAGAGAGAGAGAGAGAGAGAGAGAGAGAGAGAGAGAGAGAGAGAGAGAGAGAGAGAGAGAGAGAGAGAGAGAGAGAGAGAGAGAGAGAGAGAGAGAGAGAGAGAGAGAGAGAGAGAGAGAGAGAGAGAGAGAGAGAGAGAGAGAGATGGATAATGTACGATAAAAGACGGGGAGAAGATAAAATGTAAAATGAAAGATAAATTAAAAGTGGAGGCGACATTTCTTGCATGTCTTTTTCTTTTGCTTTTGATATGTCTGAAAAGGTTTAGGAGATAGGAGGCAATTCAAATATCATTAAGTTTAACAAGAACGTATTTTTGAGGTTTACTTTTTATATTCTCATGTTTATTATTAATTTTGATGCTCACTAGAAAATAATGAACAAGATTTTTTTTTAATTATCATCATCATTTATCTTTAACTGCAACAAGAACGAAAGAAAAAAAATCTTTATTTTATTTTACTATCTTATATTTAAATTTGTTTGAAGGTTAAAACAAATGAACGAGAATTTTTTTATGTTTATTTATTTCTACATCTTTATTGAATTTTATTTAGTTTTAGTTTTAGTTGATTTAAAATCAAAGCAGCAGCAAAATTACAGAAATTAAAGTCTGTAAAACAAATGGATGATGAAGGGGAGAGGTAATAAGGGAGAGGAAAGAGCAAAGGGGTGATGATGATGTGTTATGGTGATACGGGTGATAATTGCATGAATTAATATAGAACCGAATCAAGTGTTTGAGTTTTCGTCTGTTGGGGAAGCGAGTACTGTAGAGTTTTCATATAATGGGTAAGCGAGCACTGTGGCGACTTGGTCTGACTTGCAAGGTTGGAAGGGGCCAAAGGAGAGCATGGGTGAAAGATGAAACAGTGATAAAAAGGTGGTAGAGGTGATGAAATAAAAAAACGGTAACACAGTAACAAAGGAAAACGGTATAAACGGACAGACGACAAAGGAATTGGAAAACTGGCGAACGAAGAGAACAAAAATGATTTACATACAGAAGCACAGAAATTAAAGTAGGGGCACTGTGAATATAGTAAATAAAAGCACAATAAATAAAAGCAGGCTGAAGCTGGCAAATTAACGTGATTGAAGAGATAAAATGACAAATACAGAAATAGCACAGGAGCATGGTATATAATAAGGGTCTTTTTTTCCGTAGAACATCTCCATCTTGCTCGTACTCTGATTCGCGTGTCTGCCTTATGCAACTGCACGACTACACTCTCATACTATACATGAGAGTACCAAGTACCACTCCGTATAGAATTCGGCAGTGTTGATCCATCGACCACACACGGCGGGCAAAATGACACATCGTGGTAAGTACACAGCCGAACATATTACCTTAGAGTCACGTCAAAGTAGCCAGCCCTCTCCCCCGTAATGGCTAATCGACGCTGCGTGGATGAGAGTTGCCAGCGCTCGTGGTCTTTGGCTGGCGAACCCGATGCTCGCTCCGGTTATCATAGATATAATGGATACTGTGCGGCGTGGATTAGCTAATCCTTTGGGGTTTCTGAGGGTGACTTCTGGTTTTATTTCTTTCTTTGTTTTTTAGCCTTGAACGTGAAGCATAATCAAAAGCAAGGTGATTGGTCATAACGCAGTGAGGGTGTGTACAGAGGAAGGGGTGTTGCGGCTTGGGTGAGTGGAAGAGTTCTGGGCCAGCAGGTGTGATTGGTGTGTTTGTGTGTTTGTCTGTGATGCTGCTGCAGTAGTGCTCGTCTTCCTGTTCGTGTAGTCGGGCCCAGGTGTTTTGTGCTCGTCTGTGTATGCGTGTGTTGAGTGGCTCGAAGCTGCATATTCGGTGTAGAGTTTCTGCGGAAATGAAGTCTAGAATTGTTGCGCCGTGTGCCCAGATTAGTGCTTTGTTCTGGACTGATTGCATTTTGAGTTTTTGTGAATGATATTGTAACCTTCAGGACGGCGGTGTTTTCGAAAAGGGTCTGTTTGGTTCGTGATGTGCAGCATGAGAAGCGCCTGCGGTTGGTGTGTTGTGCATGCTTGTGTGATTCTTCGTGTGACGTGTGATGTGAAACCCGTGTTTGTGAAGTGAAATCCGAGAAATGTTTCCTCTGTTTGTGTAGGGGATGAGACGATGAGATTGTTGTTGAATGTGATGGTTTGTGCGACTCTGCGTGCATGAGTTTGAATTTGTTTACGATTTTCTGCATTTTCCATTGGTGCTCAGAGGTGTTGATGCTCTATATAGCTCTGTGTTGTCAGTCTCATAATGAGTTGTGATTTAGAGGGGTGTAAGATTATCTGTGTGATATTGTCTGCATAGGAAAAGTAGTTACTGTGTGGTGTACGTAGTGGCAGATCGGCTGTGGACAGGACATAGAGGGTTGGCGATAACACGCTACCCTGTGGGACTCCAATTCTCAGGTGGAAGGGTGTGCCCAGGGGGATTCCCAGGCGTCTTCTGGCAGTCCAGGGGCCGGATCTCCTTATGGCGTCTC
>NW_020869814.1:499945-502445 GCF_003789085.1 Penaeus vannamei | reverse complement strand
TTATAACTGAAGTCCCTTATAAATAAAAAACAACAAATAACAATAAATATTATGTAATAAATCAATATGCATGAATATTATTAGCACTTGGTACTATATATTATATATATATATATATATATATATATATATATATATATATATATATATATATATATATATATATATATATATATTTCTCTGCTCCGTAGAGGAAAATGAAATTATAAATTGGTTTGTAAACGATTTTTTATGAATAACAATGGCAATAGCAATGAAGATAATGACAATAGTATAGCAAAAGCAACAATGACGAAAGTGATAACGGTAATAATGAACAACAAAATAATTCATTTCATAGTTTCGAAATCACTGTAATTCTTAGATTCGGAATTTCAGAAATAACGAGCTTGATTAGTTGAATCAATTGACTGATTACATTATTCGATTATTTGTATAGTTATTGCTTAATTATTATTTTTATAAGAAAAAGCGAGAAAGACGGTAAAAGACAAGACAAGGAAGGGCATCATGACTGACATAATAAGGTACTTTGAGAATGTGAGTAACCAAGAGATCATTGTCCTTCTCTCTTCTCCTCGACTTGTGAGAAATCGGTGCCCAACTAAAAGTTTATCAGCTTTTTTTTTTGGTCAGAATTCATCAAGGCTGCAGGCGTGTATGTTAACGGACGGGACTATTTTACGAACGTTTGGTTTGTAGCACTGTCCTTGTCGTAGTTATATTTGAACATACTTGTGAGATTAGTTTACGGATTTTCGTAGTACTGCCAGTCACTGACGAAACAGCGTATGGCGACGTAGGGTATACATTTTGTTTGCCTTATAACAAGTCGAAATATGAGACATATCCCCAATCTGCCCTGATCCTGATACCGAATCTTTGGGGTTATGTTCGGGTTCGGGTTCATGAAACACTGGCTAAGATCTGTGACAGTAATATGGTGTTGCGTTTTTGTTGACACAGAGAATGTAATTTACTCAACACCAATGAATCAGGGTGCCTACGAAATACAACCTGTGTTTAGCTTCCCTTGGCATTTTGAAAAAGATAGAAAAGGGGGAACTAAAACTAGATGAAAATCCTCAGCAAAAGGCATAATCGGCTACAGTGACATGTAAGGCAGGTACCAGTTGTTACAATATACTGACAAATAAAAGAACAAGAAAAAAAAAATACAAGAAATACCTTTTGTTCACGATACAGCAGAAGAAAAACGGTATTCTGAAAGGTTTACACTTTCATAATACAGGTGTTTTGTTAACGGAAAGAATTGTAAAAGTGTTCGACATTCGTTTAGCAAATATGGACTTAGATATCCAAGAAATTAAACCTACTTTCCACCGACTGTGTCACCTTAAAGGGGTTAAAAGAGGCATAAATAAAACTTCTCGAAATTCTTGGTAAGAGGCAGGATCGACTGCAATGACATGGTCGACATCCCTGAGCCATGTCGAGAGGGCGAGGGAGATGGACAGGAGGAAATATCCTGTTCTTTTACTCCTTCGCCTAACTAGGATTATTATCACTATATTCATTATCACTATCTTTATCTTTATCATATTATCATTAACTTCATTGTCGTTATCTTTATCACTTTCTTTGTCAATATCTCTATCTTTACATATATTTTTATTGTTATCGTTATCATTATTATTATCTTTACCTCTTCTTTATTTTTGTCATTATCAATATCGTTATTGTCATTATCATTCTCTATTACTTTTATTCATATCATTACCATTATCACAACCGTTACAACTATCGTTATCGTTGGTGGTGACTAATTTTATTTATAGTAGGAATAATTGTTGTTTCTGTTTTTTCTTGTTATTGTAACTGTGTTGCTGTTATTTCCGTTGTTGGTGTTTCTTTCTTTCTTTCTTTTTTAATTATCGCCATTATTAATACTGTTATGTAATTGCCATCGTCGTTCTTGTCATTGTTACTAGTATTGATATTAATACCTCCTCCAAGGAGATTATATTTTTGGTAACGTTTACCGGGTTGGCAGGATAGCTCAAAATGTTGTGAACAGATTTTTATGAAATTGTTACTAAATGTGTGCCTTTGCCTAATTTAGATGCCATTAGATTTTTAAAGATTTTGGTGGTGTCCGGATGAGGAGCTGGATCGAAGAATTTTGAAAGGATTTATTAGCATAGAGAGATCAGGAAATATGGACGTCACCTGTGTACTTGAGAAAGAGTGATTTTAATGTAATTATTTAAGTGTGATTATTATTATTATTATTATTATTTTGTAGGCATGCGGCCGAGTGCTTCTAGTTATCAGGATTATAATTAGTAGTTTTGTGATTATCATCGTCATTGCTTTTCATGGTATATATTTTATTATTGTTGATGTTAATATCATGATCATTGTCATCATTATCACTGTTATCATTGCAGCCGTTTCAATATTTATAGTAAAATCCCATCAATGATTATAAACGCAACATTCTACTACAATGATCATAAAACGATGTCAATTAATGATA
>NW_020869814.1:474945-477445 GCF_003789085.1 Penaeus vannamei | reverse complement strand
TATAATTAAATAATTAAGGAAAATAGGAAGAAAAAGAAGTAAAGATAATAAAAAAGGAAAAGAAAAATAGGAAGAAGATGAAGAAAAGGAAAGGAAAAAGATAAAGCAAAGAAGAAGAAGAAGAAGAAAAAGAAGTAAAGAAAGAAGTGCAGACAGAAAACAGAAAAAAAGAGAGAAGAACAGGGAAAAGAAGGAAGGAAGTAATTAAAAAGCCCACAGACCACAGTTCGAGGAATATCAGTCCTTCCGGATACCACTATCAAGATTAATAAGTTATTAATAATTATTAATAATAATTAATAATTAATAAGGATTCAGAAGAATCTTTGAGGACCGAAGCACAAAGTCCTCTGCTTCGACTGAGGTCATCGTCATCCTTGAAGTGATGACCTTGGGATGATAGTTAATGACTGTAGACCTGTTTATAAAAAAAAAAAAAAAAAAAAAAAAAAAAAATATATATATATATATATATATATATATATATATTATATATATAATATATATATATATATATATATATATATGTATATATGTGTATATATATATATATATAATATATATATATATATATATATATATATATATATATATATATATAAAACAAATAGAGTAAAATAATAATAATAATAATGAAAGAAAAAAAGAAAAAAAGAAAAATATAAAATAAAATAAAGAAAAAGAGATAGAAAAAATAATAAAAAATAAGAATAAAAAATGATAAAATAAAATAAAGAAAGAAAGATATTAAAAATAATAATAAAAAAAAAATAACAAAAAATAGATAATAATAAAATCTCATTAACTGGAACAGCAATATCGATGGTGATATTGCTACCATCAGCTGGTCGTCCTCCTTGAAGTCATAACCATAGGATCATAATCAATAGTTGTAGTTGTCTAGTTCATCGAAAAAGAAAAAAAATGAAAAAAAAAAAAGAATTGACGGAGCGAAAAATTATAATTATGATGATGATATTTGTTGCTGATACTATTATTAACATCATTAATATTTTTTGGCGCTTCTATGTTTTAATTTCATTTTTATCACTGATTGAATCTACATAAATACACTCACGTATATTTGTATGTATTTGTGTATGTCATTGCCTACAAGTACTCATTACGTGAGTACTTGCAGTATCTAAATATATGCGAATAAAAACGCTCATTTCCCAAAATATTTTCCACCCAATTGATGAAAATATAAATTCAAACCCTTTACTCAAAAAATGAAAAATAAAAACGCTCATTTCCCAAAATATTTTCCACCCATTTGATAATAAAATATATAAAAATAAGAAAGCAAATAAGTGATCGCATCTTCAACACGACAACTAGACTGTCACTTTTTTTCTTTCAATTTCAATTTCCAGAAATATAATAAGTTGCGGTATTTCTTATGCTCGTCGGCTACAATTTTCGCAAGCACCTCGGGACACGATAAGGAGAGACACGTCCTGCTACTTAAAAAGGAGGAGAGGAGGGAGAGAGGGGAAGAGGGAGGAAGAGGGAGGAAGAGGAGGGAAGAGGGAGGGAGAGAGAGGGAAGAGGGGGGGAGACGGGGGAGGGGAAAAAGGGAAAGAGAGAAAGACACAAAGATATATATATATATATAATATATATATATATATATATGTAAATATATGTATATATATATATATATATATATATATATATATATATATATATATATATATATAATGTATGTATGTATATATATATATATATATATATATATATATATATATATATATATATATATACATATATATATATATATAGAGAGAGAGAGAGAGAGAGAGAGAGAGAGAGAAGAGAGAGAGAGAGAGGAGAGAGAGAGAGAGAGAGAGAGAGAGAGAGAGAGAGAGAGAGAGCATGACAGAGAGAGCATGACAGAGAAATAGATAAATAGATAAATAGAAAGACAGATACAGAGAGAGATAACAAGACAGACAGACAGACTGATAGATCGATAAATATATATAGAGAAAGAGAGAGAGAGAGAGAGAGAGAGAGAGAGAGAGAAGACAAAGACCAAGAAAGAGAGGGAGCCAGAAATGGAGAAATAAAAAGTCTCCGTAAAGAACGAGGGAATCTTTCAATTAATTCCACCCGATTTCATTCAGCGATATCATCGAAATATATTCTATTACCGATAATATGCTATACTTCTTTTTTAGAAAAAGAAAATTGTGCCTTAAGCTGAAATAATCCTTATAAATATATAAATCAACGAAGAATTACAGGAATGTACCCCAAAATTTTGCGCCAGGGGATTAAAGTAGCAGTAATACTGATGTGATCATATTATCTAGCCTTGTATATGAGACAGATCTAATGTGAAAATATAACTATAAAGTTTTCGTCTCGAAAAAGATATGGCGAAGGTCGCTTGGATTATTGTAGTTTTGTAAAGGACAAATCTCCCTCGAGTAAAATTGCTGTTATGAAATACTGGGGAAAGTTGTGTTGTCTTTAGCAAGGGTTAAAGAAGATT
>NW_020869814.1:439945-442445 GCF_003789085.1 Penaeus vannamei | reverse complement strand
GTTTGTTTTGTTTGTTTGTGTGTGTGTGTATGTGTGTTTTGTGTGTGTGTGTGTGTGCGTGTTGTGTGTGTTGTGTGTTTGTGTTTGTGTGTGTGTGTGTGTGTGCGTGTTGTGTGTGGTGTTTGTGTTGTGTGTGTGTTTGTGTTTGTGTGTGTGTAGTGTTTGTGTGTGTTTTGTGTATGTGTGTGTATGTGTGCGTGTTTGTGTGTGTGTTTGTGTGTTTGTGTTTGTGTGTGTGTGTTTGTGTGTGTTTGTGTGAATATGTGTGTATGTGTGTGGTGTGTGTGTGTGCGTGTTTGTGTTGTTGTGTGTGTGTGTGTGGTGTGTGTGTGTGTGTGTGTGTATGTGTGTGTTGTGGTTTGTGTGTGTGTGTGTGTGTGTGTGCGTGTGCGTGCATTTCCATGTATATGCATGTGCTTGATTGTATGTGTGTATAAATGCAATTAAAGTGATATATTCGTATAAAAGGAAGCGCGTTTTAATGGTAACAACATATTCATACACACAAAAATCATCATCATTATTGTTGCTATTTTTTTCTTTTTCTTTTAGGGTTCAGGGGTGAGTAATGACAGCTTTCACGGAAGATAGATAGACCCTTTATCGTTTGGCGATTTATTACCAAAATTATTCATTTCTTTGTTAGTCAACTTATATATCATGGATTGTATTGTTCTCTATCTATAAACGTTAGTCTATCTTTTTCTTTGTCTTTTCATTTATCCGTCACTTTTATCCTTTCCCATCTGCCTTATTAACAAACCTAACTGCATCTATTCTTCTTCCTTTCTTTTATCACGATCTGGCCCAGTCCCTCTTTCGGACGGTAATCTTCTTTCCACCTCTCTCCCACTTCCTTCTTTCTTTCTCCGTCTTCATTCTGCTTTTGTCTCACGACTTTTCTCGTCTTTCGCTTTTCTTATTCTATTCCTTTTCTGCTTGCCTGCTTCTGTTGCCCAGCGCGACAGTCTGCACAAAGGGCGGCTTGTTTTGCATTGAGGACCTTGCAGTGTTTTGAGAGAAGAAATGTTTTTCGAAATTGTTTTTTTGTTTGTAACTTCGTCAGAATCATTATTATCATTATTGTTGTTGCTCATATTTTTACTATTGATATTATTATTGTTATTGTTATTTTTATCATTATTATCATTATCATTATTATATCATTGTCATCAATATCATAATTAATGATGTTGATTTTGATAATAATGATAATGATAATGATGGTGCTGATGATATTTTTTTATGCCTAGAGTTTGGACTAATAGTATAGAGGATTTAAATACCCCCCCCCCCAAAAAAAAAAAAAAAAAAAAAAAAAACATATATTAGAAGCAGCCCTATGTAAGGATCTTTTACCACTCTTCTTGCACTCTCCATTGCTTTTAAATTCTCCCTTCTCAATGTTTTGACATGCTTCAAGAAGAAATTAACATTCCAGGTTCCAGGAAGAAGAAGAAGAAGAAGAAGAAAAGAAGAAGAAGAAGAGAGAAGAAGAATAGAAGATAGAAGATAGAAGATAGAAGACAGAAGACAGAAGACAGAAGACAGAAGACAGAAGACAGAAGACAGAAAGAGACAGAGACAGAAGACAGAAGACAGAAGAAGACAGACAGAAGACAGAAGATAGAAGATAGAAGAGAAGATAGAAGATAGAAGATAGAGATAGAAAGAAGAGAAAAAAAAATAGGTACTGTAAGCCTTTGGGTGGGAGAATAGTTGTACCTGAGATGCGATTGCATTAAACTTTTAATGTAATGGAACAATAATAGACAAACACTGGATATGAACACAAGGTGATTGAAACTAACGAAAATGCTATACCAGAAAGTTAGGTAATGATATGACATAAACGCCACATTACTGTGAATGGTAAAACACTCTACCGTGTTGAGACTATGGCAGGAAAATCCACATTGCACATTAAATCTACTCTCTGGCTGTTAGGTCCTGGTACTGAAATCTTACTGTGATTGACATGTTAAACCAAAGTTTAAATATGTCATATTCTGGCGACAAGAACAGAAACTTACGAAAAGTCACATCATTTAGTCACGTTAGATTAATTTTAAGTTTGCATGTGAGAGGTATGTTTGAAACACATACACTCACACACACACACGAAAAATACAACCTCCATCAACGCATACGTTGTACAAAGTGTACATGCCATACATTTTTTCTCACATTCCTCACTTTTGTTCGGTACACGTTGATTCTGGCTAAAATATTTTCGTCATTTTTTTGCTGTTCGTTTCTGTAACAATTTCCCTCTTTTTTGAATTTCAAGTTCAATATCCATTCTGTTCTTAACAATTTTTGATTTTTTCTTTCGAACAATAACAAGTCAGTATTTCATTTTGGAATTAGTTGTACGGGGAAAGCAAAATCTCAATATCTAGACTATTCGTGGTTTAAATAGTGTTCCCTTCCAGACTATAGTTTTCAATTATTTGTTGAAATTACATTATATGCGGGATGGAATTATAGAATGAGAAAT
>NW_020869814.1:425722-439646 GCF_003789085.1 Penaeus vannamei | reverse complement strand
ACACACAACAGCACACCTGGACACAAAAACAACCAACACTACCCACACACAGATGAGAGAGTTTACCAAACATCAATGGATTCTAAAACCAGAATCGAGTCTATAGTCACAGATACAGTGAATTTTCAAAATAACTGACATAAAATTAATAACAGTCTCTAATAATCAAATTGGTACTTATCTCTGATCAACGCTAACTTTTTTTTTTATTCAAGTCCATTAGACCTCAAATATAGCTGCTATTAGTGGTAGTTTTATTTAAACAGATATGATTAAGGATTTACCTGTTATGTAACTATTAAGTTACCTTTAGTAATAAATATGTATTATTTAAAAAATATTTTAAATGAATATTCTATGTGTCTACATCACTCGATATTATATACTGTTTTCTTGTTCATAAAGAAACATTAAAACTTTATATACATTAACTTACTTTACTAAACTATTTACGACTGACCGGATATGTAAGTATTTTTATCTACGACGTGTACCCTTTTTTTTATACCATAGTGTCTTTGTGATGTTGCAGTGTGATGTAGTTCGTGTTCGTGTACGGCTATGTTGTTGTTTGTGTCTGTGCGTTAATATGTGTGTGTGTTGTCTGTGCGTAATGTTGTCGTGGGGTATGTGAGTATACGTGTGTTCCTGTGTTTTGTATCATGTAGTGTGCAATGTGTGCCTAATATGATGATGTGGTGGCGTGCTGCGTGATTATTTAATGTTGATGCAATATGTCCCATCGTTAATTTATTGTATAGGTTCCTTATATATGATTCACAGATACCATCATCAGCTAGGAAATGACAATGCCATAAACTGTTAACATTTTTTTTCTTACTTCTCGCGTTGTAACAATCATAAAACACGTGACAAAATTTCGAATCCATATAAATTATGGGATAGTGAACTGGCGTAAACTTTCACTTATTCCACCGCAACATGTTCAGTAACACTGTTAGGTAATCTTGCCATGAGAGAAAGATAGAGAGGCCGAGGGATAATAGGGGGAAGAGGGGAGGCGAGCGTTAAAGGCTGGTGAAAGAGATTCCCACGGGTATAAGAAGAGGATGATGAAGTGGGATAAAGAGAAGGCGGAGACCAAGAGGTAGCGAATGAGAGAGAATAGATGAATACAATATTAAAATAAAAGAGGTAAGAGAGAGGAAATAAGATTAAAGAAGAGAATAGACAAGCAGAGATTAGTAAGGATTATGAAATAAGAAGATAAGAGAAATTTGGAGAAGAAGAGAAAGGGAAAAGAAAGTAAAGAAATAATAATAAGAATGTAAAATAGTATAATGATAACAATGAAAAAGTAGTGAAAGAAGAAATACAAAAAATAAAGAGATAAAGACGATAAGAAAGAAAAAGGAAAAACAAGATAAAACCATTTCTTAGAATTTTAGAATAAAAAAGAGAAAGAGAAAAAGAAAAAGAGAATAATTGCGGGCAAGAATCAATCGAGAGTAAAAAGCAACCGTAGTTTTAAGGTACGCTTAATGAGGCACCCCACAACGCCTAAATGACTTTGGCCCTTTAAATTGACAGCGAAACCAGAGGTGAGCAGGAATTAATAATGCCACACGTTACGCGATCATCTACTATTCCAAATTTGTAAAGTCAAGCCGGCATTTTAGCACTTTAATTACTCCAAATCGAGAAGAAATTCAGAGATATTTTCTGAGAGTTGGGAAAACCCTGATCGGGCATGTTAACTACTTAGTTGATGGTTTGATAATAAAGGCTAGAAATTCCTTGATAATAGGTATATATATCCGATATTTTAGATGATTTGTTTAGAGAGAAACAGTGTTGTAGAATAAAAAGGAGGGAGATTCGACTGACTAAGATTTGATTAAAAAAGGGAAAATTCTCTTCAGTAATGAATATTCGCGATAAAAAAATTACTTAACTTAACCGCTTACATAAAAGAGGGTGAACCGAATTCCTTTTTCATAAAAGATATGATAAGACAATGGACCCTATTTCGTTTAGTTTACATCGATGACGAGGAAAGGTTTTTTAATACGCTCCCAATTTATAGCCGTCCTAATGCTATGATAAGAGCGTAAATGAACCAATCATGTCCTTAATCAAACGATCTATAAAAGATTTAAGTAAACACTAATTCAACTTTGATAAGATTGATAAAAATGCGTGAAAACAGCAGTTTCTTTTTTAAACAACAATACTGTATTGAAAAGGGTCAAAAACTTCCTTCATAACGTCTATTGATAATAAAAACTTTGGAAAATTTCCTCTGATTGAACGAGAAGTTTGTGGATTAAAAAGGTTTCAATAATCCCACAATAATAAGTTTACGATTAATTACATTGCGTATATATTCATATAAATATGGTTTCTTAAAAATATGAAAATAGCATGAAAACTCTTTGAATAAAGTTATAATTAAGATTAAGGTGTACTGTGGGTATTCGTTTCTTTGTCGTGTATTTGAAGGACAATTATTTCGCACCAGGGTTAAATTTGATAAATACAATAAAATTCTATTAGAGTCAAAATAAGGGAGAGAAGGAAAAACGTTTATTTCATGGTAATTTGGTCAATCGTGTGGTATGTGTGTGTTATAATTATGTGTGTGTGTGTGTTGGTTTGTATCATAATACGATATATATATTATGTGTGTGTTTTAGTGTGTGTGTGGTTTGTGTATACAGTTATGTGTGTGTGTGTATGTGTGCTCGTTGTGTCGTGTGTGTGTGTGTGTGTGGCTAATATATATAAGTGTGTTTGAGTGTGTTGTACATTGTCGTCGTGTCTCACCTTAAAGTTAAATCATGGCAACCCACTGCATGATAGGTACTTGTT
The DNA here is from genome assembly GCF_003789085.1 of Penaeus vannamei. NCBI lineage: Eukaryota > Metazoa > Arthropoda > Malacostraca > Decapoda > Penaeidae > Penaeus > Penaeus vannamei. Next base: position 436,814 of record NW_020869814.1, on the reverse strand, counting down.
ATTGGCGGTTATTATATGTTGGATATGGTTAAGAATGATGATGCTAATGAGAGGAGTATAGAGGTTGTAATGTGATTAATAATGCTACTAAATTGTATGATAATAATAAATAACGATAATAAATTATGATTAATAGTAGATTAACTAATTATGAGAACTAGCAATGGCTTTAATTAAGAGATAATGGAATTTAAAAATAATACGATAATAATAATAATGATGATGATATGATACCAAAAGATCATAACATAATATAATTGAATAAATAATAATAATTATATTATAGCTAACAATATAACATCATATGATATATAATATAGATAAATTGTAATAATTTAGAAATAATAAATAAAATGAAACTAAATTAAATAAATAGTAAAATGAATAAGAACTAAATAACAATATAATGTACAATTATAATTAGTATATATAATGATAATAATAATTAAATAGTTTAATATAACAATAATAAATAATAATAATCAATTATATTAATAATGATAATATATAAAAAAAATAATAAAAAAATTATAATAATGATAAATATAATAATAATAACAAACAATACTAAACAACAACAATGATATTAACATAAAAACAATGAAAAATGAGTTACCAATAACAATCCTTTTCGTTTAATATAAAGTGGCTGATTCACTACCAATTAACAACCTTTATTCCCAAGCTTACTCAATAGACTACTAGGAAAAATCGCATATAACCTACTCAATGTCAATTTGTTGGATATAGTTTACAAAAAGGCAAAGTAGAAAGTTACAATACCAAACTGAGACCTTATTTATAATACTGAGGGTACTATACTATATATATACATAAAAATGAGTTATGAGTATTTTAGGTAATTTCCATATGGATCGCTCTAGTGCTTATACGACCCTTTATCCCGTCTTTGGCCACCGGCTTTCGCTGTTTATATAAGGGGTGTCTTCACTTGGGGGTCAGTGGGTTCGCATTTCGTTCTTTCCATTGTTGTACTTACGAGAGTTACACGATGTTGTGATTCTCGGTTATTTCTAGTTGCATATTTCCTTTTTTTTTTTTTTTTTTTCTTTGCAACGGCGCGTCCGTAGGTTGAGGCCTCGAATCGCCCCGAAATCGAAGCATCGGAACGGGTAGTAGGAGGTCATAAGGGCGGATGTGAATAGTTAATTCGTTTTTTGGTTGTTTGTTTATTTGTCAGTATCAGGTTCCTGTTAAAATGGAGGTTAATGATGTTGTTTTTTATGTTGTTGTTTTTAGTTATATGTTATTTGTCTTGTTGCCTGAGACTTTATCAATGGCACCGTCTCGTTTGTCCATTCGATATTATTTGCCTTTTCTTTTTTGTTTTGGTGTTGTTTTGTGTTTCATTTGTTTTAAATTTTGTTCACTGTCTCTAGTTTTTGTTTTCGTTTGTTTTGTCGTTTTTTTGCTATTGTTGTTATTTACTTATTGTATCTTGCTTTTGTTGATGTTGTTAAATATAACCGTATTCTCCTCCAGTTCTATGTGATATAGTTACCTGAAGTAATTTAGAGTAAGGATAAGCGGTCTGATTTGAATTATTATCTCTTACTTCTATATAATCACATTGAAACAACTTGGCACTGCACAGCTACTACACGCCGGTACAGATGTACGTGCACTCTATTATATTTGCATACATACAACACATTACAACACACACCACACACACACCACAACACACAAACAAACAACACAGTCACGAGCACCTAATACACACCCGAGGTTCCATGCCCATCTCCTCCCTACCCCTCCACCTCTCTCCCACCCACAGGTACGTGCCCTCCCCGCATCACCCCCCTACCACTACATACACTCCCACAACCATCCCCCCTCCAAATCCGATCAGTTCATACCTGTATGATCGTGAAATCACGTGTTTCACCGCCGAGTCGATCCAACGACCTCACGTAAATTAATGCGTCCAATAACCCCCTCTCACTATCACTCTCCCCGCACAAGACGGCACAAAGAGAATCGAAAATATATCGATAAGTGGCAGTTGCTGCGCTAGCAGTCTTTTTTTACTCGCGGGTGAGGATGCCGCGAATTCGCCCCGATTCTGCGCGCCTGCATCGACAACGGGCACAAGGGAAGGAAAGCGCGGCCACTCCTCCTCCTCCCTTTTATTTCATTTTGTTTTATTTGTAGTAAACATTCTTTTAAATGTGTCTTTATTATTCCACACCTAAATGCAAGGAACGAATATACATAAAGATTTGGCAGAAAGTGAACAAGGAAGAATCACGAGTATTATCGTTTAGTTCACTATTTATTATCTTAAGTTTTTTTGGGATCCTTTTATTGTTTATTATATTAATTTTAATTTTCTAATGGTGTTTTTAAAGACATTAATAACTTGAGAGATTCAGATCCTCAATTACTCTTTCGCGCCACCGAGCCAAAAAGAAACAGGAGAGGCGAGAATAAGGGGATTGCTCTTTGGGTCACCGAAGGAACCGGACGTTGTGAGGAACCCGGAATGGGCCTCGTCGACAGCCGAAGCGGTCGTGAGAATTCTCTATTTAGGTATCAGGAGGACATTTGTGATTTTCTTAGTAAAGCTCAGTGATTTTATAAGACCGGTGCCTCTCACAAGTATTTCAATGTGTCCTTGCGTTTAAGGGTTTTTATTTTTTTCTTGTTTTATCATTGTTTTAGTGTGTTTTACGTTTGTGTTTCCGTTCAAGTTCATTTTTAGTGTTTTATGTCCGTGTTTGTTCTAGTTTTACCTTAGTGTTTTATGTTCATGTTCGTCTGTTTATGTATCAAACTCCGTTTTAGTTTTGTGTGTTCTTAATGTTCTCATGGTTTTGTTTTAATAAATCAATAATATTTTAAGATTGTTTAGAAGTACCCCCTCGCAGTACTGTCATGATGGTGGACACAAGGGTTGTAAAAGGAAGAAATGATTATATAGTATCATAATGCGCATAAGCATCGCGGGACCAATCTGCGTCCGGGAGATCTTCCCCGCACACACGTCTCCCTCTCGCTTAAAAAAGGACACGTCTACCGTACTCTCGCACACTACATGTACACACCTTTCTCTCTCTCTCACACACACACTTACACTCCCTATCTTTCCGTTCCCTACACTCTTCCTTTACACTATCACCTCACAACTATTACACTAACGTTCCCATACGTAAATCAAATGGGTGGTGACAGTGAGCTATTTTCCTATCTTGCGAGAGTTTTTCTTTCTTATACGGCCGCTACACCTACATACACCTCCCCCACCCCCCATCCCCACCACCCAATACACCAACACATCGATCTACACTTGTCCGAGGCGAAGTGTCCAGCGAGGCAAGACACAGGGAAAGTATTGGCTCACCAGTGATGTTTTATTCAGTGCAAATGTCGGAGCCTACACTCAGTGGCGTGTCCTGTGTTCGATGCGCGTAATAATTTATCTTGGGGGGAGAGTTTTTCTTTTTCTTCTTCTTCTTCTTCTCTTCTTCTTCGTCCTGTGTGTTTTTGTTATGTTAATTTTCGGTCTATTTTTTTCTTTTTTGTGTTTGTTAGCTAGCTCCATATTGAATCTTTGCTTCTTTCTCTTTCTCTTTCTTTATTTATCTATTTCTTGTATCTCTCTCTCGTTCTCTCTCTCTCTCTCTCTCTCTCTCTCTCTCTCTCTCTCTCTCTCTCTCCTCTCTCTCTCTCTCTCTCTCTCTCTCTCTCTCTCTCTCTTCTCCTTCTCTCTCTCTCTCTCTCTCTCCCCTCCATCCCTCCCATTACACACACATACACACACTCAGAGTAACACCCCCCACCCCATATACACACGCACATACAACCCCCTTCTCCTCACACACGCATTCATACATAGCTTATCACTGTTATGCCCCGCTTGTATTCATTTTTATTCTCTACTGCAACGCGATGAACAAGAAATCTGTGCATTTAAGCGCAATATTTGACATGGTCTGTCGCGTCGAGGGGAGGCTGCCAGATGCACAACGATATTCTTTATTTCTCATTATACGGCCGTGTCTGTGTGTATGTGTGAGTGCGTTTGGGTTGGTCTTTTGAGTGTGTGTGTGCGTGTGCGTGCGTGTCTGTATGTGTGTGTGTGTGTGCGTGTCTATTTGCGTGTGTCTTGTGTATGTTTGTGTCCGTTGGTGTGTGTGTGTGTGTGTGTGTGTGCGTGTGTGTGTCTTTGTATTTCCTGCGTGCGTTGTAACACTGAGTTAATTCAAGGACTTTAAGCACTCAAAGTTAGCACAAGAAGCACCAGTTCTTGGATTCCCCGTCATCACACAGAACACCTTCATAAGACCTTCAAAAAACAAGAGAAGAGACGTAAGAAGAGAGATGAGAGAGAGAGAGAGAGAGAGGAGAGAGAGAGAGAGAGGACGAGAGAGAGAGACGACGACGAGAGAGGAGAGAGAGACAGACAGACAGACAGACAAAGAGAGAGAGACAGAGAGAGGGAGGCGGAGGCGAAGGTCATTAGAGTTAGAGAGAAGAAGAGAAGAAAGAGAGAAATAGAGTCGAGGGGTTCAGGACTGCAAAGGAGAGAGAGAGACAGAGAGAGAGAGAGAGAGAGAGAGAGAGAGAGACGAGAGGAAGAGAGAGGAAGAGAGGTCTGAGGAGGAGAGAGAGAGAGAGGATAGATTGAGGAAGAGAAATGAAGAGAGATGACGAGAGAGAGACAGAGGAGACAGAGAGACAAAGAAGACAGACAAGAACAGACAAGACAGACAGACAGACAGAGATAGAGATAGCAGATATTCATAGCCCAAGACCAAACCGATCAATCAACACACAGCAAAAAAAAAAGAAAAAAAAAAAGGAAAGCACAGACTCACACAGGAAGAAAAAAAATCACATTCTACTTTAGTCTGCCCGCCAATGCATAGAAAAAGGATGCGTTGATTCATTCTCAAAGCGAAGGTCGTATTTTCGAAAATGCATTTGCATCACGCCCACGAATCGGATGGCGGGCGGACAGGAACATACTGGGAAGAGATTGATTAATGATTGACTGATGGTGTTTTTTTGTTGTTTTTTTCCTTGATTTTACTTTGGTGTTACCTTTCTTCTTCTTGTTTATCCTCTCACCCCCCGCCCTCCCCTTCTCACTCACCCCGCCCTCCCCGTCTCACTCACCCCGCCCTCCCCTCTCACTCCCGCCCTCCCACTCCCCCCTCCCCCTCTCACTCACCCCGCCCTCCCCGTCTCACCACTCCCGCTCTCACTCACCCCCCCCCGTCTCACTCCCCCGCCCTCCTCCTCTCACTCACCCCGCCCTCCCCGTCTCACTCCCCCCTCCCCCTCTCACTCCCCGCCCTTCCCTCTCACTCCCCGCCCTTCCCCGCGAACATAGGGAGGCGAGAGGAAGACGGAACTCAACGCACCATGAATCCTGTTCACTCGTTACTCCCGGAGTGAACATGAACACCTACTCCGCCACACTCCGGGCTGTGTCACCTTCCGCGCTTTAAGGAGGGAGGGTAACTTCCCCTTCGCCGCCTGAAGGAAGTTGAAGGAAGGTGAGGGAGGGAGAGGGAGGGAGGGAAGGAGAGAGTGGGGGAAGTAGGGAGAGGAGGGAGGGAAGGAGGAGGGGAGAGAGCGAGGGAAAGGAGAGGAGGGAAGGAGAGCGTGGAGGGGGTTGAGAGTAGGGGGAGAGGGAGTGAGAGAAAAGAGAGAGGGGTGGAGGGAGGTAGAGCAGAGAGAGAGAACGAAAGAAGGGAAAGGGGAAAGAGAAAAGAAAGAGAAATAGCATTTCTGCTTTCCACATTCCCCTCCATCCCCGACCCAAGTCCCCATCACTCTCCCCCACTCCTTCCCCCCATCCACCTCCCCTTTACCTATTCCCATCTAATTTCCATCCACTTCCCCTCCCTCTCCCTCTCCCTCCCTCTCCCTCCCCTCACTCTCCCTATCCCTCTCTCTATCCCTCCCTCCCTCTCCCTCCTCCCCTACCCCATACTCCCCTCCTCTTCCTCCTCCGCTCCCTTCTCCTTCCCCTTCCCCCAACATCCTCCATCAGGAAGTAGCAGAGATTCGAGTCTCCTCCGCCCCCCCCTCCCCGCCACCCCGCCCGCCCGCCCGCCCGACGCCTTCCGAGAAACAGCTCCCCGCCCATCCCTTCCCGTTCGCTCTCTGCTCTTTTCCGTCTGTCTCTATTCCGGAACCGCTGCGTATCGATCGCCCGCCTACCTCCACGGGGGGGGGGGGTAAAGGGAGGGGGGGATATAAGGAGGGATGGAGGGGGATTAGGGAGGGAGGGGGGTTTGTGTCTTGGAGGTGATGTGGGGGTGGGGGGAGGGATATAGGGAGGGATGGAGGGAGAGTAGGGAGGGAGGGGGTGGATATAGGGGAGGGGGATTCTGTATCTTGGGGGTGATGTGGGGGTGAGGGAGGGGTGGATATAGGGAGGGAGGGGGAGGTTCTGGTGGGAAGGATGGGGTTGGAGGGTGGGGTTGGGGGAAGGATAGGTGGTGAGAATGGGTAGGGGCTACAGGGAGGGAGGGAGGGGGTTAGTGGGTGGGGAAGGAAGGATGGGGATATAGGGAGGGGGGTAGTAGATGGGGAAGGGTTGGGGTTAGAGTGGTGGGGAAGGAAGGGTGGAGGATATAGGGAGGGGAGGTAGGGGGGTGTATGTGAGAGTTAGTGGGGATGGATGGGGGATTATGTGAAGGGGGTTAGAGAGAAAGGGGCGGGGGGGGGGGTAGTGAAGGTGGGGAGGGGGCCCTGAGGGAGTGAAGGGGGTTAGTGGGAAGGATGGTTATGTTCCGGTATGTGCGTAGTGGGGGGTGGGGAGGAGAGATCCCAGGGCATATGTGGTGGGGAAAATGTATCTATGGTGAGGGAAGAAGAGGGGGAAATGGGGAATGGGTTAGTGGGGGAAGGATGGGGGTTTTGGGCGTATGTGTGTGTGTGTGTGTGTGTGTGTGTGTGTGTGTGTGTGTGTGTGCGTGTTATGTGTGTGTGTGTGTGTGTGTGTTGTGTGTGTGTGTGTGTGTGTGTGTGTGTGTGTGTGTGTGTGTGTGTGTGTGTTTGTGTGTGTGTGTGTTTGTGTTTGTGTTTTGTGTGTATGTATGTGTTGTGTGTGTGTGCGTGTGTGTATGTATGTATGTATGTATGTATGTATGTGTGTCTGTGTGTGTTTGTGTGTGTGTTTTTAATGTCTGCGCGTGTCTGTGTTGGTGTGTAACGCATTTACAGTTAGGTGTGCGTACGTGTTGTTTGGGGGGTGAGGGGGGGGGGGATTTATCCGTGAATACGTATATGTAAGCAAAAGAAAACTCGCTTTAAGACAAGTTATTACTGTCATTGGCATCATTATCACAACCATGAGTAATCTTATCGTTACTGTTCCGTTTCTGCTTAAGAAGATGGGAAAAGTGACTTATCTTCCCCTTCTCCTCTCCTCTCCCTCTCACCTCTCTTTATTCTCTCTCCCTCTCTCTCCCTTTCTTTTTCGAACTCCCCCCCTTCTCCTCTCTTTCCTCCCTCTCTTCTCCCCCTTCCTCCTCCCTTTCTCGCGCCCTTCCTCCGTTCTCCTTTCCTCCTCCTCTCCCCTTTTCTTCCCCCTTCCCTCTCCTCTCCTCCTCCTCTCCTCTCCCCTTCTCTCCCCATTCCACCTCCCTTTCTCTCGCTCTTCCTCTTCCTTTCCCTCTCTCCTTCCTCACTCACTCTCCTCTTCCCCTCCCCCCCCATCCCCCTCTCCCCTCTCCCCGTTCTTTTCCGGAAGGCCTGACGCGTCAAGAAAGAATTCAAAAGAGATAAAAGCCCCCCCTCCATTTTAAACCCTTATTTCCGTTTTCTATGTCTCGGCTCGGAAGAACATCCGGGAATCTTTCGGAAAAGGAAGTGACGTAACTGTTAATATGGCCGACGTGTCGCTAAGTACGGGTGTCGCTCTTGTTATTGATATGATTATTTAAAAGTTTTTATCGATCTTTGCTTCGTCTTTCTTCGGATCTTTGCTTATTTGGAAATTTATGAATGTATATGTATTCAGGGTGTGTAGAGGTGATGTATGGGTGAGGGGGGGGTGAATAGGGGTTGCCACATCCGGGGTACTCCACCCCTCCCCTTCCACACCTCTGCCCTGTCACCCTGTCATTCTGTCACTCTATCACCCAGCTCTAAGTCCCTCACACCTGTGAATTAGTATTGGGCCTAATTTGCATATCCTTTTATTTACGTGTTTTGCCGTGATTTCATGAGAAATGTGAAGTTTGTCTGTACTGATTTCTGAATTTTGTTTTAAGAGATGCGTGGTTGTTATATGCGCTATGTGTTATGTGGTGTTATGTTCTTTGTTATTTGTATTAAGTAAATTATGTGTTATGTTGTGTTATATTCTTTGTTATATTTTTGTTATTTGTATTAAGTAAATTATGTGTTGTGTTCTTTGTTGTATCTTTGATATTTGTATTAATTAGATTATGGGTTTATTTGAATTTGGTAACTGACTTTCCTTTCATCTACATTTATTGGGGTGGTTTAAATATTCATTTTCATTCATGTATGATATAATTATCATATTCTGCTCATTTTTTTATTCCCTCCTCTCCCCTTCCTTCCCTCCCTCCCTCCTTCCCTCCTCTCCCCTTCCTTCTCCCCTCCTCTACCCTTCCTCCCTCCTTCCTTCCTTCTCCCCTTCTTCCCTCCTCCCCTTCCTCCTCTCCCCTTCCCTCCCTCCCTCATCTCCCCTCCTCCTCCTCTCCCTTCCTTCCCTCCTTCTCCCTATTCCTCCCTCCCCTCCCCTCCCCTCCCTCCTCCTTTTCATCTCCCCTTCCCTCCCTTCTTCTCCCTTCCTTTCTCTCTCCCCTCCTCGATCCCTCCCTCCTCTCGTCCTCTCCCCCCCCCCATCCACCCACGATCAACAGTACCTCATAAGTACCCTCTCCCCTCACAGTCCCTCGCCCTCACGCACTCAACTGGCTGGATTCGCAACGCTAATGCGCCACGCCCTGGGGACTGACTGCACCCTGCACTCCGGGTCTTCCACCTCGGCGACGATTCGACTTTAAAGGGACACGATTTTTTGGGGGGTGGGGTGGCTGGGGTGGCTGGGGTGGGGGGGTGTTTTTTTTCTTCTTTTTTGGGGTGATTCATTTTTTTACTTTGCTTTGCTTTGTGTGTTTTTAATTTTCTTTTTTTCTTTGGGTGTTTTTTTTTTGTTTGTTTGGTGGTTTTCTGTCTTTTCTTACACGCACATACATAATATATATATACATATACACCACATACACACACACCACACAACACACACAACACACACACACACACGCACACACACACATACGAGCCGCCCTTTAAACACCTCAAGCAAAAGATTTGAGGAAAAGAGGCACCTGCTCCTACTCGCGCACGTGCCTCCCCTCTCCTCCCTACCCCCTTCCTCTCTACCTCCTCTTTCTCTACTTCCTCTGTCATCCCTCCTCATTCCTCTTCCCTTTAATAACTCTCCTCCTCCTCTTTCCCTCTTCCTCCCCCTCTCTTCTCTTTCCCTCCTTCTCTTTCCCTTCCTCTTCCTCTCTCTCTCTTCCTCTTCTTCATTGTTTCTTCATTCTCACATTTCCCTCTTTTCCTCCGTTTCTTCCACCCTCCCTCCCTCTCTCTCTCCTCTCTCTCTTCTCTCTTCCACTCCCCCGTCCCCCCCCCCTCCGTTTCAATAGGCCGGGGCCGCCGAAGATGATCTGACAGCTGGGTAACGCTAGGTTTCTCTTCTCTCTCTTCTCTCTCTCTCTCTCTCTCTCTCTCTTTCTCCTCTCTCTCTCTCTCCTCTCTTTTCTCTTTTCTCTCTCTCTATCTATCTATCCTGTCTATCTATGTATCTATCTCCCTCTCTGCCTCTCTCTCTATCTCTCTCTCTCTCTCTCTCTCTCTCTCTCTCTTCTCTCTCCTCTCTCTCTCTCTCTCCTCTTTTTTTTCTCTCTCTCTCTCTCTCTCTCTTCTCTCTCTCTCTCTCTCTCTCTCTCCCTCGGTCTCTCTCTCTCTCCCTCCCTCCCTCCCCTCCTCCCTCCCTTCCCTCCCTCCTCCCTCCCTCCCTCCTCCTCCCTCCCTCCTCCTCCCTCCCTCCTCCCTCGCACTCGATTTTCTCTCTCACGCTAGAATTCTTACAGTGTATATATCTCTCTGTCTAGCCCTTTCCCCTTTCAGTTCATTCCTCTTTCCACACTCATTTCTCTCTCTCTGTCTCTCCTTCACTCCTCTTTTTTATCATTCGCCCTTATTCTCTCTTTCCATATTATCCCCTCCCTCATTCGCCCTTGTCCTCTTTCTATCTCTTTCCTTTCCTCACCTAAGTCCTCTACATCTCGCTCCCTCTCTCTTCATCCCCTCTCTCTCTTCTCCTCTCTCTGTCTGTCTCTCTCTCTCCCTCTCTCTACATGGCCGCATGGTTCCCCATACACATTCGGACATGTGTGGCATGACAACATAATGATTCTCCATACAAATTTGAACATATATTATATGACCACATAATTCCGCATACGCATTCAAACACATATGACATGACCGCATGGCCTCTCCATACACATCCGGATACATATGACATGACTACATGATTTCCCATACACATCCGAACCCATAATACCTCATAGACCATACAATGCCTTATACACATCCGATGATGAGACCACATAGACAACATAATTACCATAACATCGCGAACACAATACTTCCACATAGACATACAATTCTTTCACACATCCCGAACAAATAATGAGACCCACATAGACAAAATAATTCCCATACACATCCGAACACACATGACCGTAGAGGGGACAGTGACACCTTTTATGAGGTGCTGTGTGGCCGCCCATTACCGTGGGCGTCCAGCCGTTATGCGGGCGGCCACCTCCACCCTCAGCCCTCGCATGCTCCACTTCTTCTTCCCGCCCGTACCGAACGCCGCACGCCCATCCGAGTGAGGGCAGTCGTTGAAATAATCGGCTCTGTGCTCTCTCTATCTCTCGCTCTCTCTCTCTCTCTCTCTCTCTCTCTCTCTCTCTTTCTCGATCTCTCTCTCTCTCACCTCTCTTCTCTCTCTCTCTCTCCTTCTCTCTCGTCCTCTCTCTGTTCGCTCTCCGTCGCT
>NW_020869814.1:416587-419087 GCF_003789085.1 Penaeus vannamei | reverse complement strand
AAATTACTAACTCTAATAAAAAGTCTTTTATCCTGAAGACCGCGTGACCAAGAGACCATGTTCTTATAACAAGGAAAACTGCTAGCAATTGTCCAACTAAAAATCCAAAGAAAATATCTATGAATATCCGAGACCAACGGATAGAAAACACCAGCCGTTCCATAGAAATGAACAGTAAAGAAGAAAATAAATTCCCGTGGCTAAAGTTCCTGATTGGCAACCCTCCCTGAAACGCGAAGAAAACGAGAACCAAGTTTGTTTGTTTTTTTCTCCCGACCGACAAAAATCATAATTTCCCGGGTTGAGTTGGAACAGACGAGCCATCGATAAATTAGAGCGGGATGGGGATGGGGGAAGAGGCTTTTGTCCTATGCAATGGGGTCTAATGCAGCCAGATGATAATGAAGGCTTGAGGGAGGGTGATTCATGCGCGTCGTCTAGAAGGAGGGAAGTAGTTCAAGGACAGTCATGGAGCGTCATAGAAAATGGGCAATGTTATCCATGTTCTTTTTTATGAATAACTTTTTGAATGACAATAAATGTAATGATGCCAATAATTATAATAATAGTACTGATATGATTATGGTGATGGTAATGATAGAGTTGGGGATAGGGATGATAACGATAATAAAATGATAATAGTTACGAAACCCAATGCAATATCAACATCAATATTTACGAAAGGGAGAATAAGAACAATAAAAAAAGTACAAAAACAGAAAAATCCTTTAATAAGAACCGTGTGTCTGCATACATACAAGACAAAAGAGAGAGAGAGAGAGAAAAAAAACCCTCTCACGGTGCATGGCCATTTGACCGTTCAAGAAGAGGCTGAAACAACTCGACTTCTAAGGCTGAAAGGGATTGGAAAAGCCGATTGGAAAAAGGGAAAAGGCTCCGATGCGGTTCATTTGACGACTGGATTGCAGGATTAGGGAGGTCATGCACAGGGGAATGTGTCTGTTCATGTGCTTCTCTCTTTCTCTCGCTTCAGCTGTTTGTCTCTCTGATTTCCTTCTCTTTTCTTTGTCTCTCGGTTCCAGTTGTTCGATGTTATTTCTCTTTGGTTTGTGTTTTCCTTCTTATCTCTTCTTATCTCTTATTCTTCGGTTTGTGTGCATGATTGGGCAGCATCTTCACCCCGAATGGAAGCAGAAGTCATTACTATATTTGATGCTTTGTTCCTTGTCTTCTTTCTTCAGTTCTCCTTCTCTCACTCCCTTCCGAATTTCCTTCCATCCTTCCTCACTCCCTCCTTTCCTTCCTCTCTTCCTCCCGGCCGTCCTCACTTCTTTCCTCTCTTCCTCCCTTCCTCACTCCTTTCGTTTCTTCCTCCTTCACATTCTCTCCGTTTCTTCACATTTCCTTCTCTCTCTCCTTTTATCTGTCTCCCTCTCTCTCCATTCCTTCATTCTTTCATTTTTTCCTTCCTTCTCTTCATTCCTTCTTTCTTTCTTCCTACCCACCCATAATTCGCTCATCCCTTCTTACACATCCATCTTCCCTCTATCCCTCTATCCCTCCCTCCCTTTCTTCCTTCCTTCCTCTTACTCTATATCTTTCTTTCATTCACTTCACCCCTCATTTTTCCTTCCATTTTACTTTCATCTCTTCCTCCTTTCCCTTCCTCCCATAGTTCAATATTACTTCCCTTCCTTCCATTCTTCACGTCTTCTCATCTTTCCATCCTGCTTCTCTTCCTTTCCTTCCTCCCTCCCTCTCTTTCTCCCTGCCTCTCTTTCATCTTACTTCCCTTCCCTCCTCCGTCTTTCTTTCCTCCTTTCTGCTCTTCTTCCATTACTTCTTCCCAGTATCATAACCTTCCCTCCTCCCTCCCTTTCTTCTTTTCTCCTTCTCTCTCTCTCTCTCTCTCTCTCTCTCATCTCTCTCCTCTCTCTCTCTCTCTCTCTCTCTCTCTCTCTCTCTCTCTCTCTCTCTCTCTCTCTCTCTCTCTCTTTCTCTCATCTTTCCATCTTAATTCTCTTCCTTTCCTTTCTCCCTTCCACTCTTCCATCTTATTTCCCTTCCTTCTCTCCTCCTCCTCTCCTCCCTCCCTTCCTTCCTCCTTCCCTCCCTTCCTCTCTTCCATCTTACTTCCCTTCCTCCCTCCCTTTCTCTCTTCCATCTTAATTCCCTTCCCTCCTTCCCTTCCTCCCTTCCATCTTACTTCCCTTACTTCCCTCCTCCTTTCCTCCCTCCTCCCTCCTTCTCTTCCATCTTTCTTCCTTCCTCCCTCCTCCTCCTCCTCCCTCCCTTCCTCTCTTCCAACTTACTCCCCTTCCTTCCCTCCTCCTCGCTACCTTAAAGGAGGCAATTGAAGGAGGCGAGAAGTTGCATGTGAGATGATATTAGAAGTGGGAAGTTCCGTCAAGTGTTTGTATCACGCTTCGTGTGTGTGGAGGGGGGAGGGGGGGGTAGGGAGGAGGGGATTGATCGAGAATCGATACTTCTCTCGTTCACAAACTTGGCTTATCGAAAGTCCGTCCGCATACAGACAGAT
>NW_020869814.1:406587-411587 GCF_003789085.1 Penaeus vannamei | reverse complement strand
CTAAGTGTGATGGATTTTATTTTGATGCGGTATTGTTGTATTTTAGTGGTTTATTGTTTGTAGAACATTTCTGGGTAAAGCGTGGCTGTGTGGTGTCGGTTCTTGTCTGTTAGCATGTGTGTGTGTGTGTTTGTCGGAGTGTCGTAAATGCTGTGACTGTGGCGTTTCGTACGTGTGTAATCCTCGTGACTAGTCAGCGACCGCTGACTTGTTGTATAACCATACATAATCCTTGCAATTAAGCTCTATTAATTCCTCCCCACCCGCTACCTGTGTGTAATTGGTTATACACTTTCGTTTACAATCAAATAAACGAAAAACCCTGTACGAAAAATGGATGAAATATGAACTTTGATTCACTGCTGTGTGATGCTCTGTTTATACACTAAAAAGAATCGAGAGAAATACATGATATATTCTTTACCTCGCTAACGAGGCTAAGGCATACCTATAATGCCTGAAGGTGTAAAACATATATTGGCGTGAATAACTCTGAGTGACTAACTATTACTCTATGATTGTGTTTAGAGATCTTCTTTCACACTGCAGATGTAATCTTTCTCTGATCTCACTCTGCTTCTGTCTGTCAGTCTCTGTCTGTCTGTCTGTTTCGTCTGGTCTCTCTCCTCTCATCTCTCTTTCCTTTTCTCTTCACTTTTTCGTCTTCTCTTACCCCTTTCTATTTCTCTCCTCTCCATTCTCTGCTTCGTTACTCTTACTTATATCTCTCTCTATCTGTATGATCTTCCCTTCCTCTACGTCTCTTCCATCTCGCTATTCCATCCCATTTCTCTCTCTCTTCCTCTCTCCAATAAATACTCTGACAAAGGTCAAGTCATTCCTCCTTATGCGCGTCGCAGGCACTCTCCTCCCTCTCTGTCTCTCCTCTCTCTCTCCTTTCTCTCCTCTGCTTCTTCCCCCTCCTCCCCTCCCGGCCTCCCTCCCTGCCTCCCTCCCCTCCTTCCCTTTTCCTTTGTAATGTATGTGTGAAGCGGTGGGTAAGGAGAGACTCCCTGGCTCAAGTATAATATTTTCTCAATCAAGCTAAAAATAGAGCATTCACTTCTAAATTAATTTAATAGAAGAATTTACATAACGTTTCACCGCAAGTTGCTTAATATCTATGATATTTTGGCACTGCCTCATTATCTGCAACTGATGAATCTTCCGTTAAAAACTATGCCATATGCAGTAATTTGGTGAAACAGAAAATATGTTATCATGTAAACGTATGAAATATCATATGCTGCGCGGTGTTGAAAAAGTAGTAAACATTGAAATAAAAAAATGCAAATTATGCACTAAAAATGCGTCAACACATGTAACTTTTAAAGGGGGTGGGTGGGGAGAGGGGGGGGGCGGGTAGGGTTGTACATGACTGGGTAAGTTCAGATAGCAGGAAGGGATCGTAGGGAGTGGGCGGGGTGGGGGTGGGTGGGGGGGGGTTATAGCCATGAATAGTAAGTACGATGAAAAACTATTGCAATAAAGATGGCTACGGAAACAATGACATTATCTTCCTCTATTATTTTCTTTGTTTACTTTGGCTGCAGTTGATAATGCATGTGTGCAATATTTATGCAAAAATAGAATAAAAGTCTGATTGAAATTCTAATCACAACTATGTTTTCCCTATTATCAATGAAAAATGGTGTTAAAATCAATAGTAATACTACACATATACATACATGCATTTATATACAATTATATATGCAACACACCAAAAAAAAACACACACAACACACACACACGCACACACACACACACACACACACACACACACACACACACACACACACACACACAACACCACACACACGACACACACACACACACACACACACACACACACACACACACACACATATATATATATATATTATATATATATATATATATATATATATATATATATATATATATATATGTGTGTGTGTGTGTGTGTGTGTGTGTGTGTGTGTGTGTGTGTGTGTGTGTGTGTGTGTGTGTGTGTGTGTGTTGTGTGTGTGTGTGTGTGTGTGTGTGTGTGTGTGTGTGCAGGTCTATAGATAGATATATAGTTAGTTAGACGCATGAGAACACACGCACACACGCTCTCTTCATGATCTTGGTGTCGTTACATGTCTTCTTCATGAATAAATTGAGTAACGAAAATCAGTATGGCCCAGAAAGATCGAAGTAGACTAGTAGACAGTAAGACAAGTAAGATCGAAGTAGACTAGTAGACAAGTAAGTAAGTAAGTAAACAAGTAATAAGTAGAAGTAAGACAAGTAAGTAAGATCGAAGTAGACTAGTAGACAAGTAAGTAAGATCGAAGTAGACTAGTAGACAAGTAAGTAAGTAAGACAAATAAGATTGAAGTAGACACGCCTCTGCACATGCTGCAAGGGCGGAAGATAAAAAAGGTAGCAAAAACAAAGATAAGGATGATAGTAAAAGTAAGAGGTGAGAGAGATGAGGCTTATGTAACAAACATTAGGCTTGTAAGAAAAGATGTAATGCTGTTATTGTGTGAAAAATACGCACACACACATACACGCACACACATACACGCACACACACACACACACACACACACACACAAACACACACACAAACAAACTTATACATACACACACAAAAGGTTAAATGATAAACAAATAACATACGGAAGAAAAATGAAATAAACAGGAAACGAAGAAGGAGAAAGAGAAAACTCTAGAATATAATGAAGAGGAAAATATACAGAATAGAAGAAAAAAAAAAAGGAGCGCGAGATAAGGACGAGGAAAGAAACAATGGAATAGATAAGTGCGTGGGGGGAGGGGGAGGGAGGGGGGAGGGGGAGGGGGAGGTACCAAGGAGAGGGTCTTTCTCCAAATATTGAGTGATGTCAGTCCCGCGTCATTCATCTGAAAATCTAATCTTTGGTCTGCACTCCATTGTGGTATGGGGGCGGGGGGGCGGGGGAAGGGAAGGGGGAAGGGGGAGGTGTAAAAGGGAACAGAAGGGGGGTGGAAGAGGGGAGTGGAAGGGGAAAGGGGAAGAGGGGGTGGAAAGAGGGGAGTGGAAGGGGAAAGGGGAAGAGGGGGGGTGGAAGGGAAGGGGGGGAAGGGAGGAAGTGAAAAAGGGAACAGAAAGGGGAAAGGGAAGAGAGGAAGGGGAAGGGGAAGGTGGAAGGTGGAAGGCGGAGGGGTGAGAGGGGAGAAGGGGAAGAGGAGGGAAAAGTTAAGGAGAGGAGAGGGAGATCGAGGAATAGAAGAGACGGAGAAGGGAAGAAGAATGATTAAGAATGCAGAATGATGGGGTGAAGAAGAAAGAAGGAGGGTATGATGAGAAAAGGAAAAGAGGAAAGGAAAAGGTGGGAAAAGAAAGGAAAATTGAAGAGAAAAGAAATAGTGACAACAGAGGAGGAAAAACAGACAACCAGTGTTTATAAACATTTTATGCATGTGTGTGCGGGTGTACGTGTGTGTGTGCGGGTGTACGTGTGTGTGTGCGGGTGTACGTGTGTGTGCGGGTGTACGTGTGTGTGTGCGGGTGTACTGCGGTGTACGTGTGTGTGTGCGGGTGTGTGTGTGTGCGGTGTACGTGTGTGTGTGCGGATGTACGTGTGTGTGTGCGGGTGTACGTGTGTTGTGCACGTGTGTGTGTGTGGTAGGGTGTGTGTGGTGTGGGTGTGTGTGCGGGTGTATGTACGTGTGTTGTGCCAGTGTGTGTGTGGGGTGTACGTGTGTGTGTGTGCGGGTGTACGTGTGTGTGTGCGGGTGTAAACGGTGTGTGTGTACGTGTGTGTGTGTGCGGGTGTACGTGTGTGTGTGCGTGTGGTGTGCGGGTGTATGTGCGGGTGTACGTGTGTGGTGCGGGTGTAGTGTACGTGCGTGTGTGCGTGTATGTGTGCGGGTGTGGTGTGTGGTGTTGTACGTGTGTGTATGTGTACGTGTACGTGTGTGTGTGCGTTACGGGTGTACGTGTGTGTAGTGTACGGGTGTGTGTGTGCGGGTGTACGTGTGTGCGGGTGTACGTGTGTGTGTGCGGGTGTACGTGTGTGTGTACGGTGTGTGTGTGCGGGTGTACGTGTGTGTATGTGCGTGTGTGTACGTGTGTGTGTGCGGTGTACGTGTGTACGTGTGTGGTGTGTGTGTTGTGTATGCGGGTGTACGTGTGTGTGCGGGTGTACGTTGTGTGGTGCGGGTGGTGTGTGTGCGGTGTACGTGTGTGTTGCGGGTGTACGTTGTGTGTGCGGGTGTACGTGTGTGTGTGCGGGTGTACGTTGTGGTGCGGGTGACGTGTGTGTGTGTGTGTGTGTGCGGTGTGTGTGTGCGGGTGTGTGTGTGTATGCGGGTGTACGTGTGTGTGTGCGGGTGTACGTGTGTGTGTGCGGGTGTACGTGTGTGTGTGTGCGGGTGTACGTGTGTGTGTGCGGGTGTGGTGCGGGTGTACGTGTGTGTGTGCGGGTGTACGTGTGTGTGCGGGTGTACGTGTGTGTGCACGGTGTACGTGCATGTGTGCGGGTGTTTAGTGTATGTGTGCGGGTGTGTGTGTGTGGGGTGTACGTGTGTGTGTGGGCGGGTGTACGTGTGTTGTGTGCGGGTGTGTGTGTGTGTGCGGGTGTACGTGTGTGTGGCGGGTGTACGTGCATGTGTGCGGGTTTGTGTAGTGTATGTGTGCGGGTGTACGTGTGTTGTGTGGGTGTACGTGTGTGTGTGCGGTGTACGTGTGTGTGTGCGGGTGTGTGTGTGTACGTGCGGGTGTACGTGTGTGTGGTGAGGGTGTACGTGTGTGTGTGTGCGGGTGTACGTGTGTGTGCACGGGTGTACGTGCATGTGTGCGGGTGTACGTGTGTGTGTGCGGGTGTACGTGTGTGTGTGCGGGTGTACGTGTGTGTGTGCGGATGTAAGTGTGTGTGTGCGGGTGTACGTGTATGTATGCGGTGTGCGTGTGTGTGTGCGGGTGTACGTGTGTGTGTGCGGGTGTACGTGTGTGTGTGCGGGTGTACGTGTGTGTGTGCGGTGTACGT
>NW_020869814.1:384087-394087 GCF_003789085.1 Penaeus vannamei | reverse complement strand
TTACGCGCTATGCCCATTCCATGAAGTATTTTACGTAAGGCTTTAATGAATTTATAATTTGCGTAGGGTTGAGTCTTCATACTTTGGCAATGTTTCCGCCAAGATGCCATGTTTACCCAGACTTGTCTCCACGCGCCACATTTTCGTCGTTTAACTCGAATAAGGTCGCTTCTGCAAAACAATTTTGATAGCAATGAATGTAGTTTTTCATTGCCAACAACGTTACGATCTTCAGTTTTCTCCTAGTCGGTGCGGTCCTTTCGTATACCTTAACCTTCCTTTTAACCGAAATTATTTGACAAGACAGGAAAACCAACGCAAAATATTAACCAAAATTGTATGTGTGGGTGCGTATGATGAATTTTGTGATTAAATGTAAAAGAGGTTCATGTGATTAGGTTAAATGTTACAAAAATGTTTCGTGTATAGTATGTTTACGAAACAGCCGAAAAGAACCCGAAGCAAAAGCAATTCCATATATAGTATGGCTCCTTTTCATCGAAATTTATTTTAAAAGTTAGAAAAAAGCTAGTGGCGGGAGATATTGGTGAGAATGACTTGGGTCATTGCGAGAAAATAAAACCAAACATGGCATGGGTCTTTATGTATGTGTACAAGTATATGTTGTTTGGTGAATTTCTTCCGAAAGATGTTTTCTTTTCCATTTTTATTATGTTGTACATTGTCCATTGCGGTATGAGTGATCATCTTGGCAAATTAGTGTAGATATGGAGTTTCGTAAAAGGAACACAACCATTTTTTTTCATGAAGTTCACACTTGGGAGTAAAGTTATCTACCCTGTCTTCAGGTCTCGACACTTATCTTATTTTTCCATTCTCATTTCTTTTAGATCAGTGTAAGAAAGCTAATGGTAAAAAGGATACCTCTTCAGCACATAAATCATGATTTGATTTAGTTCACGGAAGCGTTACAGTGTAACCGCCGTTTAAAGTCCTGTCCATAAAAAGTTTATCCGTTATTTTCTAGCATGTGTCGTTACTTGCACACGTGGCCGCCGATCAAGTCCGCTCGTATATATAGGCCATAAGGGAGGCCTAATCGGCGTGCATGCTTCAGAAGCAACGTCAGAGACAGGCAGACTTGCTGAACCGATTTGAATGGAATCCGTTGTTTAGCCAATAGTTAGCCTGCTGCCTCTGACGTAACTTCTCAGCCACTCGTCTCGATGTGTCCTGAGAGGCGCAGGGTGTATGGCCTGGCTCTGATGCCTGCAGTGCTTCATAAGTAATCCGCTCCTGGACATAAACGAAAATCATTTCTTGTATAATAATGGTCTTTACTCGGTTCGGATTGCACGAAAAGACTTTTTCTAGGAAACTTTGATCTAACCTAAGTATGCCACATAGAGACAACACTGAATCAGCGATCAGTATGGGAATCAAATTCTTTCTAGTCTGGGGTTGGAGTGTAGACGTTTCTGAATCAAAATAATCGCCGCTACCATTATAACGTTGTTGAAAATTGGTAATGCCTATATGATTTGAAACTAGCGCTATCTACTATAGGGAAGAGAATCGTCCAAAGTTTCATGGTATCATTTATTTGTTGTGACCAGCTAACCGTACACTTGCAAGCAATTGTCAACACAACTACGCTCTTTAAAGTTGGCAGCCCTGGTCGAACCGCGTCTTTAAAGGGTCAACTCACATCACTTGCACAATGGGTCTCGTTTTAGCGGAAACCTAGTGAGAATCAAGTGGTCTACTGTGGGTGTGTAGTTTATGGACCAAGGGCCTTTTGATTAGCTTTTCACTGGGGCGATCACCAATAGACGATAGGCCTAGGTATGATAGCACTAGGATTATCTTTTTTATGAATATTATATGAATAAATTATATATGTGTGTGTATGTATGTATGTATGTACGTACGTATGTACGTGCGTACGTACATACACACGCACGCACAAAGATATACATATACACATGTACTTATATTTATTAAGCATGTTTGTATATAGAAACTTTTTATATACATGTATATGCATATGAATACATTTATACGTACACACCTGAGTGTATGATGGTATACAGTACAAGTATATTGATTTATCAGTAATGCTTAGACTGAGTACCTTTCCTTGTCATTTACATATTCAGTTTGTGATCAAAAGCTGATACGTATCAGAAGTATTAAAATTCATAGCTGACTCAAACTAAGTTAATAATTAAGTCCCATTTGCGAGGCACTTTGCTAAGCGGCGTGTGAGAGACCCAGAAAGTCAAAAAGAGATTCTGCAGTTCATATGCCGTAGTTCTCGTCCCGTCTCTCTCTCTCTCTCTCTCTCTCTCTCTCTCTCTCTCTCTCTCTCTCTCTCTCTCTCTCTCTCTCTCTCTCTCTCTCTCTCTCTCTCTCTCTCTCTCTCTCTCTCCTCTCTCTCTCCTCTCTCTCTCTTCTCTCTCTCTCCTCTCTCCTCTCCTCTCTCTCTCCTCTCTCTCTCTCTCTCTCTCTCTCTCTCTCTCTCTCTCTCTCTCTCTCTCTCTCTCTCTCTCTCTCTCTCTCTCTCTCTCTCCTCTCCCTGCTCCCCTCCTCTCTCTCTCTCCCTCTCCCTCCTCTCCCCTCCCTCTCCTCTTTCGTTCCCTCCCCCCTCTCTCTCTTTCTCTTTCCCTTTCCCCCCCCCCCTCTCTCTCTCTCTCTCTCTCTCTCTCCTCTCTCTCTCTCTCGTCTCTCTCTCTCTCTCTCTCCTCCCTCCTCTCCTCTTTCCCTTTCTCTCTCTCTCTCCCCCTCCCCTTCTTTCCTCTCGTTCCTGTTTTCTACTCCCCCCTCTCTCTCCTCCCCCCCCTTCCCTCCTCCTCCTTCCCTCCTTCTCCTCCCCCCTCTCTTTCTCGTTCCTGCCCCCCCCCCTCCTCTCCTCTCACGCTCTCCTCTCTCTCCTCTTCTCTCCCCCCCCCCCCCCTCCCTCTCTCTCTCTCTCTCTCTCTCCTCTCTCTCCTCTCTCTCTCTCTCTCTCTCTCTCTCTCTCTCTCTCTCTCTCTCTCTCTCTCTCTCTCTCTCTCTCTCTCTCTCTCTACTTGCTTGTCAGTCAAGGTGAAGTTACGTCACATCCATTATTTCCCTTAATGTACCCCTTAATGTATTCACTCCTTTCACTCTTTCCCCTTTTCCTTCAACCCTCCTTCCAAAAAACAAAGAGGAAAGGGGAGAGAGGGCTTAGATTAGGGCCTTTTCCAATGCCATTGTGGGAGAATGAAAACGACCCCTTTCTATACCTCCATCAAAGTTCTTTTTTCCTCTATCTGTTGTTGTTTTTTTATTTTTTTTTTTTTTATTTTTTATTTTTTACTTTTTTTTCTTTTGTGTTGTGTAATGTCGACTCTTTTTATAATTTCCTCGGAGATTTGTGCATTTCTCATTACCTTAATCAGGGGCTCAGGCTCACGTCCCGCCGAGTTTGTGTTCACTTTGAACCTCAAGTGGAGAAGTTAGGCAAGTGTGTAGGATATTGCGCGAGCGGTATTAGTGTTGTCGCGGGTGTGTGTGTGTGTGTGTGTGCGTGTGCGTGTGCGTGTGTGCGTGTGCGTGTGCGTGTTGTGTGTGTGTGTGTGTGTGCGTGTGTGTGGATGATTCTCATACCGTTATTATATCGACTGGCTATTTTTGTAAACATGAAATGCATAAAAAAATAATAAAAAGATTGTATACATGTGATATACGCATATTTGTTGTAATTTTCTAATATTGCTGCACTATATTAAATAACTAATTAACTTATTTTTTCCCCGGCCAATCCGTTCACATGAGCTGCAATATAAGAAAATTATATAGATATATAACCCGAAAATCTGTAACGCAAACAGAAATGCGGACGAGATGGAACGAAAGCCCGGTCTTCCCATAGATTAACGAATAATTGTATTTTCATTGAATTACACGAAAAAAGTCCGACGAAACTCATCGTACCCAACAAATTAATAAAACCCTCTTGGTGAAAATAACCCCAAAATGGTTCCTGTGTTTGGAACAAAATGGAACACTTTAAACTGGTTCTCTTTTTAAAAACGCATACAGGCAGACATCATCAAGGAACAAATAGAACAAGAGAATAGGCAAATTAACATAACTCTCCGTACACATGCTCTCACTCTCTTCTCTTCTCTTCTCCATCCTCTCATCTCTTCTCTCTCTCTCATCTCCTCTACTCATCTACTCCTCCTTCTCTCATCATCTCTTCTCTATCTCTCCTCTCTTTCTATTTCTATTTCTCTTCTTTCTCTCCTTCTCTCTCTCTCACTTCTCTCAGCATCTCTGCTGACTCTCTCATATTTCTCTCTCTCTTCTCTTCGATCTCTCTCTCTCTAATCTTCTCCTTCTTCTTTTCTTTCTCTTTCTTTTGTCTCTCTCTCTCTCTCTCTCTCTCTCTCTCTCTCTTCTCTCATCTCATTCTCTCACTCCTCCGTACTCTCTCTCTTCTCTCTCTTCTCTCTCTTCTCCATCTCTCACACACACACACACACACACACACACACACACACACACACACACACACATACATTCTCAATATACATACACATACACACACACACACACACACACACACGCTATATATATGTATATATTGTGTATATGTATGTATATATTTATATATATGTATGTATATTTATATATATTATATATATATATATTATATATATTTATAATATATGGTATAATATATGTATATATATATTATATATATGATATGTATATATATTTATATATGGTATACTATTTATATGTATGTATATATGTATAATATATTATATAATATATATATATGTAATATGTATATATAATATAATATTATATATATATGTATATATATATATATATATAATATTATATTATATATTAGATATATATATTATATATATATGTGTGTGTGTGTGTGTGTGGTGGTGTGTTGTGTGTGTGGATTTATATATACATTGTGTATGTATATTTGTGTATATGTGTGGTATGTGTATATATTATGTATATACATATATGTAATTATTGTATTTGTGTATATATTCTGTATATAAATGTATAATATTGTATATAAATGTATGTATATATTTGTATATATGTGTATATTATATTATATATATATAGATATATATATATATATATATATATATATATATATATTATATATTATATATATATATATCATATATATATATGTGCCAATATATATATATATAATATATAAATATATATATATATATATATATGTATATATATATATATAAATTATATATATATATAATATATATAATATGTGATTGTGTGTATGTTGTGTATAATATATATATATTATATAATATATATTATATATATAATATATATATAATATAAATATTGTGTATGTATATATATAGCAGTTCTCTTCTCTGACGTTCAATATTTTCTTATCTTCTTTGTTTGAGCGCTTTTATTTTATCTTTTCCATTGACTCTTTGCTCTTTTTATTTTCTTCATATTCTTTTGTTCCTCCTCCCCTCCATCCTTATTTTGCTTTTCCTTTTTATTTTTTCCTGTTTCACTTCCTCCTCTGCTTCTTTTTTTTTTTTTAAAGAAATTAACTTCCACCGTAAATATATTATTTTCAAAGGGACAGGCGAGCGAATATAAAATCCGGGAAGCATCAATATTTTCGATAATAATGGAAAAAGTTTGAATGTGTATATATAGAAGGGAGAGCCGTTACGCAGCCCCATTTATGTCTCGCAAATACAACTTAATTCTGGTCAGGTCAGGAAAGGTCGTATCTTATGGGGAAGAAAGAGGGGGAGGAGGGAGAGGGAGGAGGAGGGTGGTAGAAGGAGGAGGATGGTAGGAAAGAGGGAGGAGAGGAGGAGGATGTAGAAGAGGGAGGGAGGGTAGAAGAAAAAGAAGAGGGCGTGGGGGAGGGGTAGGAAGGGCAGAGGGAGAGAAGGAGAAGGAAGAGAAGAAAAAAGAAAAAAGAAAATATATAAAAGGAGCGAGGGGAGAGTTGGAGGATGGTGGTGGTGGAGGAAAGGAGAGGGAAGGACGAGGAGGAGGAGAAAGAAGAAGAGGAGAGGGAGAAGAAAGAAGAGGAAGGGGAGAAGATACAGGAGATGGAAGTGGAATTGGAGGTGAGAGAATGGGAAGAGGGAGGGAGGGAGAGGGGAGAAGAGGGAAAGAAGGATAAGAAAAAGAATAAGAAGAAGAGGTTGGAGAGAGGGTAGGATAAGAGAGAAGAAACGGAGAGGAGGAAGAGGTTAAGAATAGAGAGAAAGAGAAAGCTCAAAAGCGAAGCGAAGAAAAATAACAAAAGTTGGCAGCGAAGAGAGTGAATCAGGCCAAGTGAGCATAAACAGACAGACAGACAGACAAAAGGAAGAAAGGAAAAAAGTAGAAGTAGAATAAGCTAAGAAAGAATAATAGACATTGGCAAATAGATAGCAAGGAAAATAAAATCAAGTCGATAATTGAAGAAACACCCCAAAGGGAAAGAAGCGAAAAGAGAGAAAGGACAAGGCCATCTCCCCTCAAAAAAAAAAAAAAAAAAAAAAAAAAAAAACAGACGGGGGGAAAAAAGGCTGAAGAAATGGCCGATAATTTCCACCGTCGATACAAGATAGGAAAGAGATGTTCAGGCTGCGTTGCACTAAATAGAGTTACCGTCTCACATTTTCCGAAGACTGGGAATAACCAGAACAGAAGCGAATTGTAGGAAAGAGAGGACAGAGAGAGGGAAGGAAAATGGAATCATAATTATCTTTTTTTATTATTTTTTTGATGCGTAGTGGACAAGGGTATTACTATCTTAAATGCAATATTGTTATATAGTCCGCATGTTGATTATTTTTTTTGTCATATGTATCAAGTCCGTGATAACTGATACAAAAATGATGAAAATCATTAAGTTAAAGGTGCTTTCAGAGATAATGACCATAATGATGATAGCAGTAATGTTGTTAATAGAAGTGA
This sequence comes from Penaeus vannamei, assembly GCF_003789085.1. Taxonomy (NCBI): domain Eukaryota; kingdom Metazoa; phylum Arthropoda; class Malacostraca; order Decapoda; family Penaeidae; genus Penaeus; species Penaeus vannamei. The sequence continues at coordinate 387,151 of NW_020869814.1, read as the reverse complement.
TTAAGGAAATTGATAGTGGATGTAATATAATAATGGTGTGACAGACCGTTTACTTAATTTTATGGAAACTGAGTTATGGCAAAAAAGACCGAGTCATGAGGACGTTGGGAAATAATTAAATGTGATATATTATGTCAATAATGGTAATGAAATGTTTCATTATAAATAAAGTTTTTTTATGATATGAAGTGTATTTTTGAATTGCGTGGTATGGTAACGCGTATGTTTCATTTTAAATAAAGTTTTTTTTATGATATGAAGTGTGTCAACGAAGTAAATTTTTGTTATACATAATTGCGTATGGTATGGTATGTATGGTGTCGATAATAGTAATGAAATGTTTCATTATAAATAAAGTTTTTTTATGATATGAAGTATGTCAGAAGTAATTTTTTGTTATACTTAATTGCGTATGGTATCGTATGTATGGTGTCGATAATAGTAATGAAATGTTTCCTTGTAAATAAAGTGTGTGAGCGAAGTTTTTTTTTTCTTTTTCTTTTCTTTTTACTTGAATTGTGTTTGGTATGGTATGTATGTATGTATTTTTTTTTTTACTTTGCCTGTCTATACATGTCTATCTACCTACCTATTGTTTTTTATACCATACATATAAATAGATGTAGTTTATATGCATACGTGCATGCATATTTTCATAGTGCTCGATAACGAGAAAATTACAATAAAGAAACAGGAAAAATAACGTTCTCAGAAAAGAAATAAATATAAATGGTGTATTAAAACGAAACTTTAAATATGGTAGAAAAGTATTAGTCAAAAAGCATGCGGATAAAGTCCAATGGAAATGCAACAAAATTAAACGTAGACCCTTCTCTCTCACTCTCACGCCCGCGCGCACTTGCCAAGAAGAGGGTTGCATCGGCATCCTCTTGAAGATGTTTCGTGAAAGAGGGCCAGTCAAGAGGGCGCTCTAAAGACCACACGAGAAAGGTAAAGAAAAAGAGGAGAGGAGAAGCGAAGAGAAGCAGCTTAGCCTTACGGAGGGAGGAAGGGCGGCCGGTGCATCGTCACCTTAATGGATTTCGCCAGCAGTCAAGGGGGCTGGGGGAGGGAAGGGAGGGGAAGGAAGGGCATAGGAGCGGGGGGAGGAGGGACCCGTTTCTTTTCTAAGGGGGAAAGAGGGGAGTTCCCTTTTAGAGGGGGAAGGGAAGGGTGCTGTGCCTTTTTTCTTTAGTGTGTGTGTGTGTGTGTGTGTGTGTGTGTATCCGATCAAGATGCTTGAAATTAATGGCATAGATATAAGAAATCAAACAATTCGGAATAGAAAAAGATGTATAGATTAATGATTGGAAAGGAATCTAACAGACAACACACATTTTCTTGTTTCTTTTACCTGTGAAGTGAAGGGGATGAGTCAAATGGAAAATGAATGAATGGATGCATTAAAAGACATACATTTACCTGCGATAGGAAATGAAAAAGGATTTCATAACACGGAAGAAGTCCATGATTTTTCTTTTCTGCTTTTGATATTGTTGATGATTGTTTTTTTTTTTTTTTTTTTTTTTTTTTTCTTTTCGAATGGAATTTGTTTCATCCCATGAACGAGAAGTTTAATTTTTGATTTGTACATTTTAAGATGGTCCTATTCCTTTTACCTGTTCTCTATTCCCATCATATCTCTGTCTCTCTCTCTTTCAGGTTTTGTCTTGTTTTCTCTTGACCCCTCTTGCCCCATTTTCCTTTTTCTATCTACTATTCTCTCTCTCTCTCTCTTTCTTTCTTTCTTTCTTTCTTTTTTCTATCTCCTCTCTCCTCCTCGCCCCCATCTCTCTCTCTTTCATTCTCTCCCTCACTGTCCTATCTTCCATTACTGTTCTTTCACTTCTATCCCCTTGTTCTCTCCCCTTTCCACAATCCTTCTCTTTTCTCTCCCCGTTCCCTATATCTTCTCTTTTCACATTGTATCTTTATTTATTTCTGTGTTCGTGTTTGCACGTATATGCTACAAAGATTTTCAACTTACCTTTATTTGATATTCATCCAAGTATATTTATAAAGGATCACATGAAATACTTATACACATGCACGTACATACGGACACACATGCACGCGCGCGCACACTCACATAAAAAAGTCACACATTTACACACGCACATACACATTTGTACATTTATACATTCACAAAAGTACACACAAACACGCAAATATAGCTTATATGTATGTATAAATAGGCATGAAATGTCGTTTTCATACTGAATACGTATTTATTTATTTTTTACCAGTCGGTAAGCGCTGAAATGGCTTGAGTTCCTGGATCCAGAATAACACATGCAATAATAGTTGACGTCTAGTTGACAATCAAAAGCTATTTCACCCTTGACATTAATATTGTTTTGATATTACAGGATAAGTGATGAGTACCGCCGGGGGGAGCGGCAGGGGGGGCGCCGTCCCCCCCAAGCGCCCCCCCTCCACCTCCCAATCTCCCCCTCAAGCCCCCCATGGCGGCCAGCGGGGGAAGGGGGGTGGCCAGCCCCAACCCCTCCCCAAAGGGGTTGGGAGGGGGATGGTCCTCGGCCAGGCAACCTCGCAGAGCAAAAGGTAAGTTGCTTTCTCTCCTTTAATGGTCATCCGATGGCTCTTGCGGTTCGCGGGGTCATTGACGGTTCAGAGTTACGAGCGGTTCTCTCATTGGTGGGGTCATTGCAGGTCAGGGTCACAGGTTTCAGAGTTACATCATCTCATCGTGGTCATGGTCAGGGTCAGTTCTCAAACAGAGTTACAGGCAGTTCTCAGGGTCAGAGGGGTTCACACAGTTCTCAGTCATTCAGGTCATTGGTCGTTCTCAAGGTCATTGGCGGTTTTCAGGGTCAATGGCGGTTTTCAGGGTCGTTGCTTCTATTCTTGCTTTATTTGTCATTCAACGATTTCAGACTGATGTTCGGATTAATAGGAATGATTATGATTGCATGTTTATATAGTTTCTTCTATTATTAACGTTATTATTTGTTATTAATTTCCTTACCATTTGCTTTATTTTTTTATCATTTTCACGTATTATTATTTTTATCGTTAATATTGCTATCATTACACCCCCTCC
>NW_020869814.1:376587-379087 GCF_003789085.1 Penaeus vannamei | reverse complement strand
TTCATTTGGGTTCACTTAATTTCTTTACCATTTTCACGTTCCTTGATATTCAGTAACACTTTTTTTTTGGTTTTGGTAATGGGTCTTAATCGCTAGCTCTCCTCTCTCTCTCTCTCTCTCTCTACTCTCTCTCTCTCTCTCTCTCTCTCTCTCTCTCTCTCTCTCTCTCTCTCTCTCTCTCTCTCTCTCTCTCTCTCTCTCTCTCTCTCTCTCTCTCTCTCTCTCTCTCTCTCTCTCTCTCTCTCTCTCTTCTCTTCTCTCTCTCTCTCTCTCTCTCTCTCTCTCTCTCTCTCTCTCTCTCTCTCTCCTCCTCTCTCTCTCTCTCTCTCTCTCTCTCTCTCTCTCTCTCTCTCTCTCTCTCTCTCTCTCTCTCTCTCTCTCTCTCTCTCTCTCTCTCTCTCTCTCTCTCTCTCTCTCTCTCTCTCTCTCTCTCTCTCTCTGGAGCGAGCGAGGGGCTCGCCCCCTTCCTCCCTTTCTCCCTGTCTTTCTCTCGCCCCTCTCTTTCTCTCCTCTCTCCCGTCCTCTTGTTAATGGTTGCCTGATATTTTATTTCCCTCGTATCGTCTACCCTCTGTTGCATATCAAATTATCCTTCCCTCTCCCCTCTCCCTGCTTTGCATTTCCCCGTTATCATCTTCTCTCCTTGGCCGCCGCTCTCTTTTATGCGCATTACACATCCTCTCTGATTTCGTCTCTTCTCTCCCCCTTGATTTTCTTGTATGTTTAATCTGCGCTACTTTGAACCTGGATTTTTGCTATTCTCTTCTCTTGTGTGTTTCCTCTTTCTGTAGCGACGAGTTGATTTACTGTGAGATGTAAAGGAATAATGCACATAAATGCGCGCGTACGCACACACCCACACCACACACACACACACACACACACACACACACACACACACACACACACACACACACACACACACACACACACACACACACACACACACACACACACACACACACACACACACACACGTGTGCGTATGTGTATGTGTGTGTGTTTGTGCGTGCACATGGTGCATGTCCGTGTTTGCGTATGCGCGCGTTTACTGAACACTTCTCAAAGTAAAAGAAGCGCCCGGCGTCATCACCTGATCAAAGGCACGTGAAGCGTAGGTCAAAAAGACCCCCCCCCCCCCGCAAAAAAGAAAGAAAGAAAAAAAGGAAAAAAAGGAAATACGAGAGCGACATCTACAGCAGCTGCATTGTTCCCCCGAGGCAGAATCTCTTCACAGATACATTGTCATCACTCGCTTCTTCGCCTTTCCTTCCTCTCCAATACGCCGCTACCCTGATTTCCTCCCTTCTCTTTTCTTCCTTTTTTCCCCTTACCTTGTGCCTACTCCTAGCCTCTCTCCCTCCTTTCCCTCTCCCCTTCCTCTCTTTCTTCCTCCTTTCTCTTTTTCCTCCCTTCATTTTTTCCCTTCCCTTGCACCCACTCCTAGCCTCTCTCTTCTTTCTTGTTTTCTCTCCTTCCCTTCCTCCCTCTATTCCTTTCCCTTCATATCTTTCTCCCTCCTCCCCTCTCCTTCCTCTCTCTTTCCTACCCCTCCTCCTTCCTCCCCCCCTCTCTCTCCTCCTTACCTCTCACTCCCCTCGTTCCTTCCCTTCCTCCCTTCCTTCCCCCCTCTCTCTCCCTCCCTCCATGCCTTTCTTCTCCCCCCTCCTCTCTCTCTCTGTCTCCTCTCCTTCCGTCCTTCCTTTTCCCTTCCTCCCTCCCTCCCTTCCTCCCTCCATTCCCTCCTTGCTTCCCATTCTCTCCCTTCCCTCCCTCCTTCATTCCTTGCTTCCCATCATTCCTCCCTCCCTTCCCTCCTTGCTTCCCATCATTCCTCCTCCCCCCTCCCCCTCCCCCTTCCCTTCCCCCCTTCCCCCCTTCCCCCTTGTGCCAAAGGACCCTCGCGCCCGCCTCTGAAGCCCACTTTCAAGAAACGGGACGTCCTCCTCCACTTTCCTCAAGACACCGAGGGCGTCTCGTGCAATTTGATCCTGCCGGCCGTCGCCTTGAGTCCCGAGGGAGGGAGGGAGGGAGGGAGGAGGGCCGTCTTGCAGGGCGCTCGTTGCAAAGGGAGTGGGAGAGGGGAGGGAGAGAGGTTTTTTTTTTTTTTTTTTTTTTTTTTTTTTTTTTTTTTTGGCTTTGTTAGTTTAGAAGATTTGATTTGTGTTTTTTGTTTATATTTTCTTGTTGTTATTGTTATTTTTATAATGTTTTATGTTTTAGTTTTGATTTTTTTTTCTGTCATTTTTTCCCTAATTTTATATTTGTATTTAAATTCATTGCCATGAATTTTGACTTTTTAATCATTTACTGATGTGCTTTGTTCACATTTCATGAATGTTTTAAAATTTTGTCATATTTTTTTATTTATTTACATTGCTTATTGATTTGTTCATATTTTCGTTGTTTTGCTTTTGCCTTTTGCTTGTCTTTTCTTTTTTCCTCATTTTTTAAATCCTGTTTTGACCTGGTTTCTTTTCATTATTTTCTTGCGATTTTA
>NW_020869814.1:359087-364087 GCF_003789085.1 Penaeus vannamei | reverse complement strand
AAGGAGAGTGAGAGTCAGAAAATCAGTGAGAAGAGGAGAGAGAGAGAGAGAGAGAGAGAGAGAGAGAGAGAGAGAGAGAGAGAGAGAGAAAATCAGTGAGAGAAAGAAAGAGAGAGAAAGAGAAAAAGGGGGGGGAGATGAGAGAGAGGAAGAAAGAAAAAGAGAGAGAGAGGGAGGAGAAAGATAGTGAATAGCTCTTCAACTCTTAGCTAAGGCGGCCCCTATCTTCCCTCGACCATAATTGGCCACGGCGTCAAAACACAGGCACCATACATCAACGACTCGATCAGATATCTTGGCGATCCAATTTTGTGTCGCGTCGCAGAGGCCCCATAACGCTGCTCTGCACTGTGCTGTGTGATGCAACGGTAGCCTTCTCGTCTAACAATCTTGCTGACCCGCGTTCAATCCCGCGCGCTGCCAGTGGATGGTAATCCCCGGCCATTCCTTGCACGCGGGGTAATTTAGGAGCAAATAACCAGACAGCCTGCCACAGAGAACAATATCCATTGTAAGAAATGGAATTAAAACTAAATTATTAAGTTAAGTTATAAGTAAAACTACTATCCCTTTGCTTAACCCATCCCCCTGCATTCTCATCTGACGGCTTTATATATGTATTCTTACTCTCTCTCCTTCCAACCTTCTGTCCTAGCGCCTTTGTAGGGGAGGAGGAGAGGGCAAAGGACTCCTGCATCATTTATTTATATATTTATTTAATTGTTATTATTTGGGGGGGGGGCAAGGACCGAATCGCAATCCGGTCTCCTTGGATCTTCTGCGCATGTGCGGATTGGGGATATTTGCGCAGAATTTGTGCCTTCTCTCGAGACCTTGTTAGGGGACAGGGCACGCGTCTATGGGGAAACGGAGACGGGGAGGGAGAAAGGGGAAGATTGGGATAGGGAGGGAGAGTGGGGAAGACGGGGAAAGGGAAGGGGGTGTAGAGGGAACGGCATGCGTGAGTGCCAAAAAGATGGTATGTACTGAGGGAGATATTTAGGCTGGGCATCGTGAGCAGGTAAGGAGCGATTGCTTTACTGTGCACTCGAGTAGTTCTATTCCCATTGTTCTTCGGCTGTTTTTTTTATATACTGTATGTACTCACACAGACACTCACATTCACTCACTCAACTCACTCTCACTCTCACTCTCACTCTCTCTCACTCTCACTCTCACTCTCACTCTCACTCTCACTCACTCTCACTCTCACTCTCTCTCTCTCTCTCTCTCTCTCTCTCTCTCTCTCTCTCTCCTCTCACACACACACACACACACACACACACACACACACACACACACACACACACACACACACACACACACACACACACACACACACGCATAAGCAGACGTATATACATACATACATATGTGCATTCACATATACATTACATCCATCCATCCATTATTGTATTCTTACATATATACATTCATATATCCAATCCATCCATCCATCCATACATACATCCTTTCATCCATCCTTTCGTCCATCCATCCATAGAAATGTAGTATGCATGGATGCATGAATGTTGTGTGTGTGTGTGCGTGTGTGTTGTGTGTGTGTGTGTATTTGTGTGTGTGTGTGTGTGTGTGTGTGTGTGTGTGTGTGTGTGTGTGTGTGTGTGTGTGTGTGTGTGTGTGTGTGTGTGTGTGTGTGTGTGTGTGTGTGTGTGTGTGTGTGCTTGCACTTGTGTATATGAGTACTTAAAAATGTACACCATATAATTGCACATACACTTGCTAATACAAGTCCAGTGTGTCAGATATTTACAACCTTGAACAAACTACGCCTTTATATAACGAAAACCACAAACACTTTTCAAGACAAAAGGTAGAGATGTTTACTTTACAACGTCTTATCCTAAGATATGTTACGAAGTTCGTGCTTGTCTGAAACGATTCGGTTACAGCATGGTGAACACTTACCGTAATTTTGGGGAACACTCATTGAAGAAAAGTTTTTAAGGATATCTCGAACTTATATTGCCACTGAGAGAAGTCTCCAAAGGTCATTAAAAAACTTCAACGATTGACCCACAATATCTTTTAGGTTCAGTTTATCCATTTTGCCGCAGGAGTATGGTTTGCTAAGGTGTCAGAATATCTTGGTTTTATTTTTATCTTTCTTTTATTCTTTTAGTTTTAAAGGAAATGGAACTGTGAATTCGAAAGGAAAAGTTGTTCTCGACCTCTCTACTTCTTGTCTTTTTATCTCTCCCTTTTCTCTTTCTTCTCTTCTCTTTCTCTTCTCTTCTCTCTCTCTCTCTCTCTCTCTCTCTTCTCTCTCTCTCTCTCTCTCTCTCTCTCTCTCTCTCTCTCTCTCTCTCTCTCTCTCTTTGCCGATGCTACTGTGAAGGGTTGATGTTCCCATCACACAGGTGTCTCCTCTCATCTCACGAGATGAAATATCTTGAAGCTTGAGGCTGCAGAAGGATGGAGAGGCCGAGATAGAGAGAGAGATGGGGATGTGGTCGTGGACAGGGAGGGGGATGGGACCGGTTAGGGGACGTGGTAAAGGTCGGGTACAGGAATGGGGACATGTTAGGGGACGGAAACGGGGACGTCTTTAAGGATGGGTGCAGGGATGGGGACATGGTTGGGACGGGAACGTGGTTTGGGAAAGGTACGGGGATGGGGATCAGGAGGGTGCAGGGATGAGGACTTAGGTACGGGGATGGGGACATGGTTGGGACGGGACGTGTTAGGGACAGGTACGGGGATGGGGACATGATGGGGAAGGGGACGGGGACGTCGTTAGGGACGGGTGCTGGGATGGGGACATAATTGGGACGGGGACTTGGTTAGGGACGGGTCGGGGACGAGGACGTGGGCGTAATTAAGGACGGGGGACGAGGATGAGGGTAGGGACGTGGGCGTAGCTGGGGACTTGGACGAGGGCGAAGATGGGGATGGGGGCGCGTGCGTATTTGATGACGGGGACGAGGGCGAGGGTTGGGACGGGGACGCGGGCGTAGTTGAGGAAAAGCCGTGGTTAGGAACGGGGACGAAGATGGGGACAAGTTACAAATTGAAAGAGAGGGGAGAAATGAGGAGAGGAGGAGAGCAAAGCCAAGAACAAAAAGGGAGAGGAAGAGAAAACTTCTCACAACCTTCAAGAGAACAATAAGTGCACAAGCTTGTCAACATTAGACAAAAATCCGCTGCGCTCCCATGTGATGACGAGTCTAAAAAATCAAACGGGGAAAAAAATAAATGCGCTTGACAGAGTCGACCCCAGAGAGGGAGTCAAGATGGAGCAAGTCAACCATCACTGTATTAGAATTTTTGTAGCTCGTGCAGACGACGCGAAATTGATGGTTGTAATGTTGATGACAAGAGCAATGTTTGGATGTTTGTTTCGCACATTCGCACACACACACACACACACACACGTATCGGGCATACGGTCATACATACATGTATGGATGCATACATGTGTGTGTGTTCGTGATGTATGTGTATATATTTATGTAATCATAATATATCACACCGAAGGGAATGAAAGCATCATATCTATACCTATAGAAATGATTTCGAAACCCCTTCCATCTCAGCAGTCCAGTGTCTAAATGCAATATGCAATGATGATGTTGCATCCAATTCAACATCAGTTCAGGAGAGGCTAGCCTGTCGCATTTGTCCCCGCGTTTCTTCATTTCACTTTTTTTTCCTCTTCCAACTCTTACGGACGTAGTTGGGGATGGCAGGGTGGGGTGGGGGGTGGGGGAGTAGGCGAATAGAGGGGAGAGAGGGAAGGTTGACCGAGGAGAGAGGGAGAAGGGGAGGACTTAGAAGGGGGTAGATGAGAGAGAGAGAGAGAGAGAGAGAGAGAGAGAGAGACAGAGAGAGAGAGAGAGAGAGAGAGAGAGAGAGAGAGAGAGAGAGAGAGAGAGAGAGAGAGAGAGGAGGGGGGGGGGGGGGGGGGATGAGGGAGCAGGGGAGGGAAGGGGAGAGGACGGGCGGTAAAAGAGACGATGCAATGACTCCTCTATAATTTCCAGGCGAGCTGAGCAAGATAATGGGGGTAGAGGTTTGGAAAGCCCCTTCAGCGCTGCAGTTGCAAGCCAAGTAGGAAGGTGCAAGTAGGGGGAGGGATGGGGTCAAGATTGATGGGGGACTTTGGTGGAGGATTGGGGTTAGGAAGGAGATTTGTTGGGGGTTGGGGTCAGGAATGATAAGGGTTTGTGAAAAAAAAAACTTGGGCGAATATTGAAGCCTGGGATGACAGGGGTTCAGGAAGGAACTTCGGTGAAGTTTGGTGTCAGAAATGACAGGGGTTTAGGAAGGGATTTTAGTGGAGGATTGGGGTTAAGAAGGAACCTTGTTGGGGGATTGGGGTCAGGAGTGATGAGGGTTTAGGAGAATAAAACTTAGGCGAATATTGGCCTGGAATGATAGGAATGGACTTTAGTTGAGGGTTGGGGTCTGGAACGACAGGGGTTGAGATATGACCTTAGATGATGTTGGTTAAGGAAGGGTCTTCGGGGGGGGGGGGGGGGGGGTGGAAGATAAGGTTTTAGGAAGTGCCTTAGGGAGGAGGGGGGTCAGGCATGCGGGCAGGGAGGTGAAGGTTTAGTTCACGGAGGATGGGGATTGGTTCAAGTGGGGTCAGTGCATGGGAGCTAAAGAGGAAGTCCAAGAAGGAGAGAATTGAGGGGGGGCGCGTGGGGGTCAAGGGGGTAGGTCCCATTTACGGGAGAATAGGGACCGGCGAGACCAAGGTTCCAGGGGGGGGGGGGGGATGAGGACTTAGGCGGATGGAGTCCAGAAGATTTTAAGAATCGATCCAGTTGGGGGTCAGCAAGGATGGTGGTAATGAATGGGGTAGGAGGGGGGAGCGGGGAAGAATGAGAGGGATCATATGGGGGATAGAGCTGCTAGGGCGGAGGGTGGGGGTCAGGAAGGATAAGGGGGATAGGAGGGGACCCAAAGGGATGAATCAAGGATGCGTGGGTCAGGAACATGGTTGACTAAGAAGGAGAGAGAAGAAGAAAAAA
>NW_020869814.1:334087-344087 GCF_003789085.1 Penaeus vannamei | reverse complement strand
TATATATATATATATATATATATATATATATATATATATATATATATATATATATTATACAGTGAACGTCATTAATCTTGGCGCGAGAGGACGTGGCAAGATTTTTTGCTTTTTCGGTAATACACCTCTAATATCATGCCAAATCGACCTATAATCTTGGTGCCCCGTCAGCTGATAGATTCCTCATCTGACTCTACATTGTCGGTTTCAGATATCACTCAATTACCTCTGGGCAGTGACAGTGAGCAGAATTGCTACGTGCTTTTTTCGCAAACAGCCGAGCATTTTGCCTGAGTTCTGTTGCTGTTTTTGTACAGTGTGTTGTGATGGCTGCCTCAAGCTTGGGGACATGATTTATCATGCTCACGTAATCTGTTTTTCATTAGTGCCCACAAGTTTTCAATAGGATTTAAAGCTTTGCATTATGGCAAGGTGTACCATCCTGCATAAACACGTCTGTTTGGCACCACTCAAAGCAATCTTCCAAATTATCACTCGGTAGTTCCAATTATCTGTCTGCATTCATTAAAACATTCCTTGGTAGTATTACCAATGTCCCCACACCATGGTAACCAAAGGCACCCACACCATCAATTTATCTGGATATTTCAGTCCCTTGGATGAATCTCGGGTCACATGGATCACTTTCAGAGCGGCGATAAACTCTGTTTCCAGTTACGCTAGATGTAGCCTCTTCGCTCCATAACACTCGTTTCCACTTGTCCTCGTCCCACTGAAGATATTTCTTGCAAAGAGCAACCCTATTTTGCCTCTGCTTAAGGGTGGCAATCGGTTTCTTGCGAGCGATGCAGTGGGAAAATTTCAAGTCATTGTGGTGCCGTCGCTGTATGGTTCTCACAGGCACATCAACCAGTAACACAGGGTTCCTTTCTTGCGCTGTTATTCGTGGCTGACTATCCACCTGCCTCCTGAGCACATTTAATGTGCATTTAGATGTTTTCTGTGGCCTCCCTGGCTGTTTTTTTTTCTGCAGTGGCGGGTCAGTGTCTCCACAGTCATGACATTTTGTTGTCCACCTCTGGACACTTCGCAATGAAATTCCGGTTGCATTTGATATATCTTTATTGGACTTTCCCGCCTTACAGAGTGCTGTAATAGCAGCAATCTGATCACTTTTCAGATGTTTACCTCCATCCATCACAACACACTGGCCAAAAACAGCAACAGAACTCATGCAAAATGCTAGGCTATTTACGAAAAAAACAAATCTCACTGTCACTGCCCAGAGGTAATTGAGTGATATCTGAAACTGCCAATGTGGAGTCAGATGAGGAATCTATCAGCTGACGGGGCGCCAAGATTATAGGTCAATTTGCATGATATTAGAGGGCTATTACCGAAAAACGTAAAAAATCTTGGCGCGGTCCCTCTCGCGCCAAGATTTCTGATGTGCACTGTATATATATATATATATATATATATATATATATATATATATATATATATATATATATATATATATGTGTGTGTGTGTGTGTGTGTGTGTGTGTGTGTGTGTGTGTGTGTGTGTGTGTGTGTGTGTATAGACACACACACACACACATATGTCTATGTGTATGTATATGCACGTATGCTGTTATTTTATATACGTATGTATGAATACACGAATATAGCTTTTTCCTTTCGTGTAAACCGATACCACAAAGCGCCGAGAGCCCGGTGTTGCCCCGCCCGCCCTGCCGCCGTTGTGTGGAAGAACAAACTCCGATTCGCTGTAACGGAGTGTGTTCTCTCGGGCCGTTGTGGAGCTGTTAACGTTGCCTCGCTGTCACTATGGTTATTGTTATCTGCGTTCTTATATCCCCGCGTTCGTTTAGGGGATAGAACAGGTTGTGTTGGTTGGTAGCTGTGCCTTCTGTTTCTTTTTGTATTTTATTTTTTATTTTTTTTTTTATTATTATTTTTCATTTCTTATTTTTTTTTTGTTTTTTTTTTTTTACTTTCTCTCTGTCTCCGTTCTTTATCTTTCTGTCTCTCTTTCCTTTGTTTTCCTTTTTGTGTGAGGCTAAAGATAATCATCATTATCGTCCATTTTGCGTATTAAGGAATTTTATTATCCAGTGAAACGTTAAGCCTTTATAAAGCAAAAATGTACGCGCTGGTTCTCAAATTACTGAATCATGAGATGTATTTCAGGACATAAAAAGTTGTTTTGATAGAAAATAAAACTCGGATAATGATTGGACTGTTGAATCATCCAGATTCCGCTCAAAAAAAAATCGACATTTGATCCGTAATATTTTGTTTTGTATTTACGAATCCACGTTACATTCTAGACTTTAAAGAATGTAGTTTATAGTTTATAGCTATTCTCATGTACTTCAACAAAAGAAACAGGATAATCAGCGAAAGAAAAAGTGAAACAGCCATGCCAGAGAATGAAAACGAAAACAAAAGTGAAAATGGAAGATCCGCAACCGAGGACAGAAACAGATAAATAGCCACGGCAAAAAAAAAAAAAAAAAAAAAAAAAAAAAAAAAAAAAAAAAAAAAAAAACACGGAAAACGAAATACAACACGGGAGTTACGCAACCCCCACCCCCACACCCCAGCCCCACCCCACAGTGTTCCTCGGCCGCGTCGCAGAAAACGCCGGGTAATTATATCGTATGGAGCCCGAGGAAACAATGAGCCTTGGGATTAAAATTGTTGCAACGCTCTTAGGCATAACTGCAGAACAATCCGTCTTGGGTGAAGAGGGGACTCTGAGGGGAGATGGGGCTGCGGAGGGGGGGGGGAAGGGGATGGGAGGAGAGGGGGGAAGGGGAGGGGAGGAAGTAGTGAAAGGAGAGGGGAAGGCGGGTGAGGGAGAGGATGGGGCTGGGGAGGGGGAAGGGGATGGGAAGAGAGGGGGGAGGGGAGGGAGGGGAGGAATTAGAGGAAGGAGAGGGGAAGGGGGGGGGTGAGGGAGAGGATGGGGCTGGGGAGGGGGAAGGGGATGGGAAGAGAGGGGGGAGGGGAGGGGAGGGGAGGAATAAGAGGAAGGAGAGGGGAAGGGGGGGGGGCGGTGAGGAGAGGAGAGGGAGAGGATGGGGCTGCGGAGGGGGAAGGGGAGGGAAGAGAGGGGAGGGAGGGGCGGAATAAGAGGAAGGAGAGGGAAGGGCGAGTGAGAGAAGGAAGGAGAGGAGGGGGAGAGGGATAGGAAGGAGAGGGGAGTGGGTGAGTGAGGGGAAAGGAGAGGGGTAGGGATGAGGGTGAAAGTTGAAGGAGACAGGGAATGGGGGGGAGGCTGAAATGGAGAGTAAAAGAGAGAAAGGGAGAGGGGAGGGGAAGGGGTGGGGGGGGTTGGAGAGGATGCTTTATCTCTTGTGGTTGGTGTTATTTCCCTTTTTGTAGAGATCAGAAAATATTGACATGGGCGTACGTTTTGCTTAATGTTTCTATTTTGCTAATCTCAACCTCTCTCGTCTCTCTCTCTCTCTCTCTCTCTATCTCTCTCTCTCTCTCTCTCTGGCTGTGTGTGTGTGTGTGTGTGTGTGTGTGTGTGTGTGTGTGTGTGTGTGTGTGTGTGTGTGTGTATGTATGTATGTGTCTGTTTCATGCGCGCTGTGTGTGTGTGTGTGTGCCTGTGTCTGTTTCATGCGCGTGTGCGTGTACATTTGTGTGTGCATGTGTCTGTTTCATGCGCGTGTGTGTGTGTGTGTGTGCATGTGTATGTTTCTGTGGCTATTTCATGCGTGTGTATGTGTACACTTCCATACACATACCTGTTTATGTATTTTGCTGCTACCAAGAGAGAAAAAATATATAAAAGTGTATACAAAGGAGACCGCAAATACAAGAGAAAAAAGAAACAGCGAGAAAACAACATGATTAGGTGCCGCGCCTCTCCATCAGGGGAATGGAAACTCGGCCTTATCGTAGAGAAGTCTCGCGCCGGCCTCCGCCTGCAGTTTCATTATAATTCGGTTTTCTTCCTCATACTTTGGGGGGGGGAAGGGAGGGAGAAAAGATGAAATGTTTATTGGGGTGGGAGAGAGATGGTGAGGATGAGAATGAGAGGGATGGTGTCCTTGGTTGTGGGGATTGAGGATAGTGGTGGTGGTGGGGGGGGGAGGGAGGAGAAAAGATGAAATGTTTATTGGGGGGTGGGAGAGAGATGGTGAGGGATGAGAATGAGAGGGATGGTGTCCTTGGTTGTGGGATTGAGGATAGTGGTGGGGGAAGGGAGGGAGAAAAGATGAAATGTTTATTGGGGGTGGGAGAGAGATGGTGAGGGATGAGAATGAGAGGGATGGTGTCCTTGGTTGTGGGATTGAGGATAGTGGTGGTGGTGGTGATGGTGATGGTAGGAATGATTGTGATGATGGTAGGATGGTAGGCATTGCAATAACAGTGAAATGATTATAGTGATAAGGTTGCAAATTGTTTTTAGTAGGAATAGTAATACTGTTGATGATGATTGTAGTAAATGCAAGTGATGATAATGATAATGATCCTGATTATTATAACATATACATGTAACTTAACCTACCACAAACACACACACACACACACACACACACACACACACACACACACACACCACACAAACACGCACACACGCACACACACACACACACACACACACACATATATAATATATAGTGTATAAATATAATGCATAAATATATTATGTACGTATATGTATCCTCACATGTATGTGCACATACATATCCAGTCATATCTCCTTTGCGTGCTTGCGCGCTCTTGTGCGTGCGCTTTCTTAGTTATATGCCATAAAGAAACGGCCAACCACACCGAAAAATATCAAATTCCTAGAGATACGAAAAAACACGCGGAGCTTCCCCACAGAGGGCGCGCCGCGGGAAGCAGCCAACCAGACGAAGTTACAAACATTTCCGTTGCGATTCCCGGAACCCTGGGTTTGATACCCTTGCTTCTCTCTCCCTCTCCTAGCAACATGATCTTGCGATCCGAGGAAAGTGGGGGAAAAAGGAAGATATAGATTATCCTTTCTACTTCGCCTTTACTTCATCCTCTTTTGCCTCCCCTCTGGTCTTTTCTTCGAACTCATCTCGGACGCCCTTTGTATCCGCTCGGCTCCAGCCCCTGCTAACGAGGCCTTTAGACTGTCGCCAGCTTATCAGTGGGACGTGACAACATATCTATTAACACGCGAGGACTATCTTGAATGCGGAGCGGGGAGCAGCGCGGGCGTTTTATCTTCAAAAAAAACTGCTACGGAGGAAGGGAAAGGGGGAAGGGTAGAAGGAGGTGGGAGAAGAGAGAGGAGGGAAGCGCGTTATAGTAGATGTCAAAGACGATTTTTGCGGCGGTGGGCAAGAAAGTTGGGGGTGGGGTTGGGGGTAGGGGGGTAGGAGTGGGTTGGGAGAGAAGTAGCGCAGAGGAAGGGAAAACGAGCGAGGGAGAGCGGCACAGAGTGAAAGCAGAGAAGCATTTCAACGGGGAATGAAAGAAAGGAGGGAGAGCAGCCGAGGGTGAAAGCATGGAGGCAGCGCAGCCGAGGGTGAAAGAGAGGAGAGAGAGAGAACAGCCGAGAGAGAAAGAGCGGAAGAAGAGTAGCAGAGAAAAGGGAACACAGCAGAGGGAAGAAGAGAAAAATGGGAGCAGCAGAGAGTAGAAGAAAGGATTGAGCGCAGCAGAGGGTAGATGAAGGGCGGGAGAAAATCAGAACCCTCAGAAAGCGAGGAAGAAAAAAAGCCCGAGAAGCAGGCAGCAAGAAGCCGAATAAAACACAAATCACGTAAAAAAGAAGGGACAAGGGAAGGAAAAAAATGAGATTAAAAAACCAGGACAACATTACGCAGACGAGAAGGAAGAGGAATAGGACCACCTTCAAGACGCAGTTTAGTGAAAGGAAAGAAGTCAAAAGCGGAGGGACATGAATGGCGTTTAGACGTGCGTGTATAGGAGGAGGAGGATGAAGGAGGTCTGAGGCAAGGAGAGAGGGAAGAGAGCTGAAGCAAGGAGAGAGGAAGGAGGGCTGAGGCAAGGAGAGAGGGAAGAGAGAGCGAAGGAGGGCTGAAAGGAGAGAGGAAGGAGGGCTGAGGCAAGGAGAGAGGGAAGAGAGCTGAAGCAAGGAGAGAGGGAGGAGGTCTGAGGCAAGGAGAGAGGGAGGAGGGCTGAGGCAAGGAGAGAGGAAGGAGGGCTGAGGCAAGGAGAGAGGGAAGAGAGGAGAGCAAGGAGAGAGGGAGGAGGGCAAGGAGAGAGGGAGGAGGGCTGAAGCAAGGAGAGAGGGAAGAGAGCTGAGGAAGAGGAGAGAGGGGAGGAGAGCTGAGGCAAGGAGAGAGGGAGGAGGGCTGAAGCAAGGAGAGAGGAAGGAGGGCTGAGGCAAGGAGAGAGGGAAGAGAGCTGAAGCAAGGAGAGAGGGAGGAGGGCTGAGGCAAGGAGAGAGGGGAGAAGCTAAAGCAAGGAGGGAGGGAGGAGGGCAGAGCAAGGAGGAGAGGAGGGCTGAGAGAAGCAAGGAGAGAGGGAGGAGAGCTGAAGCAAGGAGAGAGGGAGGAGGGCTGAAGCAAGGAGAGAGGAAGGAGGGCTGAGGCAAGGAGAGAGGGAAGAGAGCTGAGGAGGAGGAGAGAGGGAGGAGGTCTGAGGCAAGGAGAGAGGGAAGAGAGCTGAAGCAAGGAGAGAGGGAGGAGGGCTGAAGCAAGGAGAGAGGGAGGAGAGCTGAAGCAAGGAGGAAGGAAGAGAGGAAGCAAGGAGAGAGGGAGAGGCTGAAGCAAGGAGAGAGGGAGGAGGGCTGAAGCAAGGAGAGAGGGAAGAGAGCTGAAGCAAGGAGAGAGGAAGGAGGGCTGAGGCAAGGAGAGAGGGAAGAGAGCTGAAGCAAGGAGAGAGGAAGGAGGGCTGAAGCAAGGAGAGAGGAAGGAGGGCTGAGGCAAGGAGAGAGGGAAGAGAGCTGAAGCAAGGAGAGAGGAAGGAGGCTGAAGCAAGGAGAGAGGAAGGAGGGCTGAGCAAGAGAGAGGAGGGCTGAGGCAAGGAGAGAGGAGAGAGGAAGAGCTGAAGCAAGGAGAGAGGGGAGGAGAGCTGAAGCAAGGAAGGGGAGGGAAGAGAGCTGAAGGCAAGGAGGGAGGAAGGAGGCAGTCAAAGTCTTTAAGGGTTCTTGAGGTTTCCTTGGCAAGCGTTGCGCGGATTGGAGCGAGATGGTCGTGGAGAGAGAGAGAGAAAGAAAGAAAGAAAGAGAAAGAAAATGGGATTGGGAGAGTGAGGGAGAGAGGAAGGGATGGAAGGCGGAAGGAAGGGCGTTAGTAAGGAAAGGAGAGAGAGAGGGGAGGGAGGGAGGGAAAGATAGTGAGAGGGATGCATGGAGAGTCGGATATAGAAGAGGGGAAGAGAGGAAAGAAGAAGGGATGGAGAGAGAGAGGGAGACAGAAAAAGAAAGAGGAGAGAAAAGAAGAGAGAGAAAAAAGGGGTAAAATAAGAGGAAAAGAGAGAGGGAAGAGAGAGAGAGAGAGAGAGGAGAGAAAGAGGGCAAAACACACGAAAGAGAGAGAACAAGGCACCTCCTGGCCACACGAGCTGACGCCCAAGGAATGAAATATCGGTCTAAAAAGAGAAGCAAATGCAGAAAAAGGAAAAATCGTTCTCATTTCAGTTTCCATATGGCGACAGCGTAATTCAAGCGGAAACGTCTCCGATGGTAAAATCTATTTATAAGTAGCTTCATTAGATAGATAGATATTATGTCGTGTGTGTGTGTGTGTTGTGTGTGTGTGTGTGTGTGTGTGTGTGTGTGTGTGTGTGTGTGTGTGTGTGTGTGTGTGTGTGTGTGTGTGACTATAATGCTTTAAAGTGAGTCGGTTGTGTGAGAAGCTGTATTGTATTGTGTAAATAATGTATGAAGGAAGGGGGCGAGAGAGAGGAAGAGGGGGAGAGAGAAGGGAAAGAGGGAGAGAGAACGGAGGAGAGAGGGAGAGAAGAAACAGAAGAGAGAGAGAGAGAGAAAGAGGAAGAGGAAGAGGAAGAGGGAGGGAGAGAAAGGGAATGAAAAGGGAAAGAGAGAAACAGAGAAGAGAGAGGGAAGAGGGAGGGAGAGAAAGGGAAATGAAAAGGAAAGAGAGAAACGGAGAAGAAGAGAGAGAGAGATGGGGGGAGAGGGAGGGAGAAAGGGAAATAGAAAAAAGTAAAAAACAAAGAAGGAGAAAGAAAGAGAGAGAGATTACGGTTATATTTAGTAATGTGTAACGGTGTTGACAACAGGGAATATGAGGGTGAAGAGATTGCTGTCATGGTTGGCAGTGAAGAGGTATACTCCAGATTAGGCCGGAGGGAGGGGGAGGGGGGGTGTTACTTGGGTAGGTGGGGTGGAGGGTTATAGGGGAGAGGTTGGCTGGGTGTGACAAAGCTGTTGGGCGACGCATGAGGGCTGTGATGGTGATGGAGGACCAGCTGTCTCCACCCTCAATTCTGCCCCTTCCCATCTCCTCCTGCTGCTGGTGATTCTCCTCTCCTCCCTCCCTCTCTCCCTCTTCCCTCCCTCCTCCTCCTCCTCCGTTCCCTCTAGTCTCCTCCCTCCTCTCCTCCCTCCCCCTCCCTCCTCCCTCCTCCTCCCTCCTCCTCTCCTCCTCCCTCCTCCATCCTCCCCTCCCTCCTCTCCTCCCTCCTCCCCCTCCTCCATCCCTCCTCCTCTCCTCCTCTCCTCCTCTCCTCCTCCTCCTCCTCCTCCTCCTCCTCCTCCTCCTCCCTCCCTCTCCCTCCCTCCCTCCCTCCCTCCCTCCTTTCCCGTTCACTCTAGTCTGCCCCCACCTCCTCCTCTTCTACCGTTTCTTCTTCTCTGGCCTTCCTCTCCATCCTCTTCCTCTATCTCCTTTTCATGTACCTTCTCCACTACCTGCTCTTCCTTCTCATCTTCCTTTACCATCTCTTCTTCTACCTCCCCACCTCCTGTACCTCCTCCCCCTCCCCCCTCCCCCCTCCACCATATGTATATACATATATATATATATATATATATTATATATATATATATATATATATATATATATATATATGTATATATAATATGTATGTATATGTAAATATATATATATATATATATATATATATAATATATATATATATATATATATATATATATATACACACACACACACACACACGACACACACACACACACACACACACACACACACACACACACACACACACACACACACACACACACACACACACACACACACACACACACACACACACACACACACACACACACACACACACACACACACACACACATATATATATGAAAGATGGAATAATGCCATACCGCACTGATATCATGAATATATAGAGTGACCGTCTTGTAAGGTCTTTGCAATGACGGTGGGGGGTTCGAATCTCTATCGAAGTGGTTATATATTCATATATATATATATATATATATATATATATATATATAATATATATATATATATATATTATATGTGTGTGTGTATGTGTGGGTGTGGGTGTGGTGTGTGAGTGTGCGTGTGTACATATATATATTTCTATTTCTCACCTTCCTTCGTCCTTTCTCATCCACAAGAAATAAAGAAGGAGAAATTATGACGAGACAAGGACTGAGACATCGTGAAACAGGGCGATAGAGGACGCTGACCTCCCCCTCCCCCCCTTCTTTCGCCCTCCCTTCCTCTAAATTGTAAACCCCAACCTCCTTTCTCCCATTGGCTCACTTACCCCCCACCCACCGTACTCCCACCCACCATGCCCCCACCATACCCCTTAGCCTTTTCCTGCTTCGGCGTTTTCGGTCTCTCACCCTCACCCCTATTCCCCATTTACTCACCTATTTAATCTTTCGCTTCCTTTGTCCTATCCGCCACTTTTCGCTTTCTCTCCTACTTAACCTATCTTCCCCTTCTTTATCATTCTCTCTCACTCATTCCCTTTCCTTTCTCCATCTTTATCCCATCATTCTCCATCCCACACTTTCATCTCTTTTACTCACTTTATCTGCCCTTCTCCCATCGCCCCGTCATCCCCGATCCCCCAACTCTGTGCTCCTCCTATTCGTCTTCTCACC
>NW_020869814.1:324087-326587 GCF_003789085.1 Penaeus vannamei | reverse complement strand
TGTCTGTCTGTCTGTCTGAATGAATGGTTGTTTCTCCCACTCTCTTTGGGTTTGTCTTTCTATCTCTTTATCCCCGTCTCTCTTTTCTTTGTTTCTGTCTGTCTGTTCCCTCTCCCTTTCTCTCCCTCTCTCTTCCTCCACCTTTCCCCCTCGGTTCTCTCTCTCTCTCTCTCTCATCTCTCTCTCTCTCTCTCTCTTCTTCCTCTCTCTCTCTCTCTCTCTCTCTCTCTCTCTCTCTCTCTCTCTCTCTCTCTCCTCTCCTCTCTCTCTCTTCCCTCCCTTCCATCCTCCCTTTCCTTCCTTCCTTCCTTCCTTCCTTCCTTACCTTCCTTCCTTACCTACCTACCCTCCTCCTCCTCCTCCCTCCCTCCCTCCTTCTTCCCCTCCCTCTTCTCTTTCCCCAACCGTTACCCTCTCCATCTCGCTCGCCCTCTTCCGTCTCTTCCTCTCCCCCGTTCTCCCTTTCCCTCCGTCACCCTCTCCCTCTCCCTCCCTCTTCCCTCTTCCCTCTTCCCTTCATACGTTCGACTACTTAAGACTTACGAATCATAAAGACTTTCCCTCCACACACTCGACTATTTCATCTTCTTCCGAGATTCAAGAAATCAAAATTTAATGTCAAGAGGATCAGCACGGGAGTAAAACCTTGAGTCTGTCCCCAGCGTCTTGCCGTTGTCAGGCGTCCTACTCGGAGAATGCGCCGCTCGCTTTTATTAGTTTTGTTTTTGTTGTTGCTTTTGTTATTATTGTTAACGTTGTTGCTTTTAATTGTTATTAGTTGTTGTTTTATTGTTATTAACGTTGTTGCTTTTATTGTTATTAACGTTGTTTTCTTTTATGTTATTAACGTTGTTCTTGTTGCTTTTGTTATTATTAACGTTGTTTTTTATTATTATTAACATTGTTGCTTGTATTATCATTATTGTTGTTATTATTATTTTTTGTTATTATTATTATTATTGTTATTATTATTAATATTATATTATTATTATTATCATCAGCATCATTATTATTATATATTTTTCTATTGTTTTATTATTTTTGTTGCTATTTATATTATTATTTATCATTATTATCATCATATATTTTTGTTGTTATAGTTATTTATATATTTCATTATTATTGCTGTTGTTATTATTATTATTATTATAATTATTATAATTATTATAATTATTATCACTATTATTATTATTATTACTATTATTGTTAATGTTATATATTTTTATTCTTATCAATGTTATTATTATTTTTATTATTATCATTATAATTATTATTGTTACCATAGCCATTATTATGGTTGCTATGATGGCTTTTCTAATTACCATTACTAATGATTGATAGTTATTGAGATTGTTATTATCATTATCATCGTGTATGTGTGTGTGTGTGTGTGTTTTTCGCATTTTCAGTACTTGTTAAATTGAGTAAATTATAATGAGGAGAAATCCTGGTATGAGGAAACATTGCCTCATTCTCAAATGAACAAGTTGATGAATAAAAAAGCGGATTTTAGCTTCGCTCAATATGAAATCGCCCGGTGCAATTTTCCCTGCATTAAAGTTTTCCGAAATCTCTCTCATTGCAAGATTCTTTTTTCCTAAGGGGTGGGGGGAGAGGGGAGATAGTGGTGTGGAGGTTGGAGATTAGGGGGTACAGTCAAACTGCCATCCTCTCTAGACTGTTAAAAAAAGGTTGGGGAAATGCGCAGCCATTAAAACTATATTAAAAGCCTCGATAGTCTCGTATAAAATCAGCATAGCGCCAAAATAGAACTGGCGGGCAAAAAAAAAAACGTATGTTAAGATCTGTGTGAATAGATATGTTGTTTTGGTCCCCCCTCCCTCCCTCCCTTTCCCTCCAATTTCTACCGCTTGTTTAGGCTTGATTTGCTTGGTTACTGATCACGGGGTTGGTTATGAAAAGCGGTGTCGCGCTACCGTAGATATTTGTAAGGAGAGTCTTGCGCTTTGGTGGTCGCCCGGGTCCCTATTGCATTTGCTGTTACACTTCACTCACTCACAGTCAAACTCACACTCACACACGCACATACACGCACGCACGCACACTCATACTCACACATACTCACACTCACACTCTCCACTCTCACTCACACCGCACACACACTCACACACACACACACACACACACTCACACACCACACACACACACCTCACCACACCACACACACACACACACACACACCACACACACACACACACACACACACACACACACACAACACACACACACACACACACACACACACACACACACACACACACACCACACACACACACGAGCAAGCAGAAGAGAGAGAAAGAGAAGAGAAGAGAAAGAGAGAGAAGAGAAGAGAAAAGAGAAGAGAGAGAGAGAAGAGAAGAGAAGAGAAGAGAAGAGAAGAGAGAGAAGAGAGAGAAGAGAGAGAGAGAAGAGAAGAGAGAGAGAGAAGAGAGAGAGAAGAGAAGAGAGAGAGAGAGAAGAGAGAGAGAGAAGAGAGAGA
>NW_020869814.1:316587-319087 GCF_003789085.1 Penaeus vannamei | reverse complement strand
TCCCCCTCTCTCCCTCCTCCTCCTTCTCCTTCTCTTCTTCTTCTTCTTCTTCTTCTTCCTTCTCCTTCTCCTTCTCCTTCTCCTCCTTCTCCTTCTCCTTCTCCTTCTCCTTCTTCTTCTTCTTCTTCTTCTTCTTCTTCTTCTCCTCTTCCTCCTCCTCCTCTCCTCCTCCTCCTCTCTTCTTCTTCTTCTTCTCCTCCTCCTCCTCCTCCTCCTCCTCCCTCCTCCTCCTCCTCTTCTTCTTCTTCTTCTTCTTCTTCTTCTTCTTCTTCTTCTTCTTCTTCATTGCCTCCTCCTCCTCCTCCTCCCCCCCCCTTCCACTCTTTCTCTCCTTCTCGGCCTCTTCCTCTTCTCCACACACACTTTCTCAGTCTCTCTTCCCCCACTCTCCCCACTTCTTCTATTTCTCCATCACCTGCTTCTCCTTCCCGTCTCCTTTTCTCCGTCATTTACGAAATCACTTCCATTGCCTTAATTCTCCCTCTCCCTCCACCACCATCCTCCCTCTCTTTTCTATTCTCGCTTTCTTTCCATGATGTAAGGCCAGCAACAGCGGCCCGCGGAACAAGGCGCCGGTCCGGAAAAAAATGTGTGCTGATTTACGGTGCAACGTTACCTGTAATTGTAATTATCTTGCTGAAAGATTGAGCAAAAGAGGTGATATCAGAGCGATGGTTGACGTTAGGCAACGACCGGGGAGATTTTGATTCGCAGGTGAATTAGGTCTCCCTTGGAAGAAGTCATCAGTATGTGAAAAGCGATTTTGATATTGTAGGCCTTTCGGTGGCGGTGATGAGGATGATATGGATGGTGATTTGGTGATGTAATGTTTTTGCAGCTCTCCTTAAAAAGAGACAGTGGTAGTTATATGTTTTATGTAAATGTGTGCGCACACATACACACAAGCACACTCGCACTCGCACTCGCACTCGCACTCGCACTCGCACTCGCACTCGCACTCGCACTCGCACTCGCACTCGCACTCGCACTCGCACACACACACACACACACAACACACACACACACACACACACACACACACACACACACACACACACACACACACACACACACACACACACACACACACACACACACACACACACGTATGCATATATTCTTGCATGTATGTATGTATATACATATGAATATATATTTTACATACATGTGTATGGTACGTTATATTTAAGCTTTGTCTTGACGACCATAAAGCTTGAGTGAAATTTCATAGTGACTCAAACAATGAAACCTGCAGATTTGTTGAAATAAAAGGGGGTTAAGTAGATATTCACTTTGATATTCAAAGTTCTTTATATTCGAATTTGCGCTCTTATCTTCCGGTAAAAGTGACTCATTCTACATTTTTAGTCGGTATGAATTAAAAGTATTCTTTGTGAAAATTTAGCCATTTGTTTAACCTGCGATAATCTTTACTTCATTACACTGTTTTCCCTTTCACGCAATGGTGCACATACTTGCCATCATCAACATCACTGATGAATTTAGTGGCTCATACATGACTACGTTTTCGAATGATGCCATTTATGCCCCATTTGATAAATTAAAGTCAGATTATTGAGTTGTGTTCACTTATGACGATAGAATTGTTATCAAAGTTTTCGAAATGTGTGAAAGTTATCATGATAGTAGTATTGGTTAGCCTTGTTCAAAATGTGAGATGTCGCCTTTGGAATTTGACGAAGTTTTGAAAAGCAAAAACTTCCATTAACATATATAAAGAGAGAAAGTAAGAAAGTGGTAGGAAAGGAAATGGCTTGCACTTCTTTCGACGCATTTTTTACTTTTTATTTTATTTTTTTCTGTGACCTCAACATTTCTCCAAAGACTTGGTATATTTCACACTTTTGCTCTCACGCACTTGCCTGCCCATCTCCCTCTCCAACGCGCACTCCCTACGCGTTTCCCACACTTCCCACCCTCTTTTCCACAGACACTTCCTACACGATTCCAACACTTACCCCCCCCCCCCCCCCCACCCCCCCACCCGCCCTCTCCCGTATACACATCCTACTCGTTTTCTTTACTTCCCCTACTCTCCCACATTCACTTCCCTTCCTCTCCCTTATGCACTTCCTACGAGTTTCCACACTCCCCCCCCTTTCCCACATGCACTTCCTCCCCCTCCTCTCCCACATGCACCCCCCTCCCCTCCCACATGTACTCCCCCCCCTCTCCCACATGCACTCCTCCCCCTCCACATGCACTTCCCCTCTCGCCCCCCCCCTCTCCCACATACACTCCCCCCTCCCCCCACATGCCCTCTCCCACATGCCCTTCCCCCCCTCTCCACATGCACTCCCCCTCTCTCCCACACCCACACCTCCTCGCCTCACGCGGATGTAATCGCCGGGTGTCACAAACGGAAGCTGCGGCACCCAGCTCATCGCAAGCAATTTTCCCAAAGTTTCTCCCTCCAGCGAGCATTTTTCAATGGGAGTAGGAGTGGGGGTGGAGTGGGGGTGGGGTAGGAGTGGAGGTG
>NW_020869814.1:299087-304087 GCF_003789085.1 Penaeus vannamei | reverse complement strand
CATTTTGCTTTTCCTGATATTTGATGATATTTAAATGGAAAAAAGATAATGACATAACTATCATATCTACAGTGAATGTATAAAGTCTTTCATTAAGGAAATAACATATATGAGAAAACCGTTATTACAAGGACGGGCAGAGAGAGAGAGAGAGAGAGAGAGAGAGAAAGAGCAAGAGCAAGAGCAAGAGCAAGAGAGAAAGAGAGAGAGCAAGGGAGAAAGAAAGGGAGAGAAAGAGAGATAGAAAAAGAAAGAAAAAGAAAGAAAGAAAGAGAAAGAGAAAGAAGGAGAAAGAAAGAGAGAGAAAGAGAGAGAGAGAGTTTATTAATGGTGCAAACGACAACAAAAATCCTCTTTCCTGACGACCTCAAACAAACAAAATACACCGGAGACAGGAAAGCTGGGGGAGAAGAGGAAGGAGAGGGGGAGAGGGGGGGATGCGGCCCCGAATCTCAGAAGTAAAAAAAATAAACGTAAGCAAAACTAAAAGAACCGTAAAAAACACTCCAATTAACAGAGTGTCTAGAGGCAAGCGGAGGGAACTCTCCCCCAACCCCCAACCCCCCAACCCCCTCCCAAACCTCTTTCTGCAAGTCCGCATAGAAGGATGTGGGGAAGGGGGGGTGGATCTACCTGCGGGTTGGATTAGGACGAGGAGGGGAGATGTCTGTGTGTGGATGGGGACGATGGTGGGGTGGGCTACCTGTGGAGTGGATGGGGAGAGAGGTAGAGGGGGGGGGCTACCTGTCGAATGGGATGGAGACGAAGGGGTTCTGGCCGTCGGAATGGATGGGGACGAGGAGGGGAATGTTCCTGTGGGAATGGAGGAGGCGAAGAGGGGTTTACTTGTGGAAACGGATGAAGACGAAGGGGGGTGGGAGGGCTACCTGTGGGAATGGGTGGGGTAATGGGGGAGGATCCACGTGGAAATGGATGGCGCCGAGGAGGAGCTAACCGTCGGATAGGATAGGGACGAGGATAGGGCGGTTCCTGTGGGAATGGATAGGGACGAAGAGGAGTTTTACCTGTGGTAACAGACGGGGACGAGGTGACGAGGAGGAAGGAGGAGGTCATGTCGCCAGGGATTATTTATTGCCTCTCCTCATCTTCCCTCTTCCTCCTACATACTCTCCTTACCCTTCTCCCTCACCCTTGCACTCTTTCCTCCATTCTCTCCTTACCCTTTTCCCTCAACCCTCCACTTCCCCCTCCATGCTCTTTGCACATCCCCTCACCCCTACACTTCCCACTCCATGCTCTCCTCCCCTTTTCCCTCTCCCCCACCCATCCCTCTCTACTCTCACCCCTTTTCCATGCTTATATTACTCTTCTCTCCTCTTCCCTCATTTCCTCTCTCTGTGCTCTTCTTATCCTTCCCCTTCCCTCTCATATCCATCCGTCTTGCCTCCTTTCTCTTCCTCCTTCCCTCCTCTCTCTTCCTCCTTCCCTCCTTGGAATCATCTTCACTCCGCCTTATCCGTATCCTCGCCTGTCCCGTCTTATTTCCTGTCTCCCACTATTATCTTCTTATCCTTCCTCCTTCCATCCTCCCTTCCCCTTCTCCATCCATTCTCCCTTCCCTCGTCCTTCCATCCTCCCTTCCTCTTTCCCTTCCTTCCTCATTCCATCTCCTCCCTCTCCATCCATCCTTCTTTCCTTCCTCCTTCCCTCTTCCCTCCTCCATCCATCCTCTCTTCCTTCCTCCTTCCATCCTACCCCCCTCTTTCAATCCTCATTTTCCTCCTTCCCTCCTCTATCCATCCTTTCTTCCTTCCTTCCTTCCTCCTCCATCCATCCTCCCTTCCTCCATCCATCCTCCTTCCCTCCTCCATCCATCCTTCCTCCCTTCCCTCCTCCTTCCATGTTCTCCTTACGCTTTCCTCTTCCCTCCTGCGCCCGTCGGATCCACTATCTTATGCAAATGGCGTAATCAACGTTTGTTTGTGAACTGAACTCGAATCGATGTTATGAGAACGTGATAGTAGCAAGTGTCTTCCATTAGGGACACTGAACGTTCATTGTGATGTTGACGAAACGTCCTGTTGTCATTGTTGTTGTTGGTATTACTGTTGCTGATGGTCGTTATGGTCGTTATTCGCATCCTCCTCGTCCTCGTCGTCGTCAACCATCATCAGTATTGTTATTGATATCATCATCATCATCGTTAATCATCATTATCATATGCTTTTGATGTCCTTTATTGATGTGATTTTTTGGTATTTACATTTTCTTAATATTGATATCATTTATTTAATTGCGTAGCTTGAATGATATTATAATAATGAAATTTAATATTTTTGAATCATAGCGAAAATGATATATTTGGACACGCGCACACTCCTGCTCGCACCCATTCAAACACCACACACACACACACACACAACACACACACACACACACACACACACACACACACACACACACACACACACACACACACACACACACACACACACACACACACACACACACACACACACACACACACACACACACACACACACACACACACACACACACACACACACACACACACACACACACACACACACACACACACACACACACACACACACACACACACACACACACACACACACACACATCACACACATTCACACACACACACACACACACACACACACACACACACACACACACACACACACACACACACACACACACACACACACACACACACACACACACACACACACACACACACACACACACACACACACACACACACACACACACACACACACACACACACACACACACACACACACACACACACACACACACACACACACACACACACACACACACACACACACACACACACACACACACACACATAACACACACACATACACACACACACTTCACACACACACACACACACACACACACACACACACTTCACACACGTCACAAACAAACACGCATACACATACACTTACTCACACTAACTCACTCACACACACGCACACGTGCACACAATTCACACTCACATACACTCTCGCCAGCGCATGTCTTTTACACAGCAGCGCATAATAAATATCAGTAGTTGTGTTTACAGAGAGAGGGGAACAAAGATAGCTAAAATAGAAACCGAATTCTCTTCATAATAATTTTCATCTAAACTTAAAAAAAAATGTTTCCCGTCCCTCGTCGTTGCCAAAATGAAAATTACCAACGGATGAAAAAAGAAAAAAAAAATTCTCATGAAAGATTTTAATTTTAGATGAATACTTTGTCCTTCCTGTTTCCTCTGTGGCCGGCCCTCCGTCATAAGCAGAGCCACTATCAGCCAGAGTAGCTCGCGGAATTACCCGAGAATTATCCACTCCACACGACAAATAGTGACGGAATTTGCGTGGATTATGTGGCTTAATCTTCCTTTATTTTCCGCGCCCCCCCCCCTCTCTTTTTTTTTTCAAAGAGAGGATGGGGGGGAGAAGTGGGTGAAAGGGGGGGGGGAGGATGGAGAGGATTGGTTGAAAGAGAGAGGGGGAGATGGGGAGAGTGGGTGGAAGAGAGAGGGGGAGAGGGGGAGGTGTGGTTGTGAAAGGGAGAGGAGGAGAGGGGGGAGGAGGGGGAATGGTTGAAAGAGGGTGGGGGGAGAGAGTGTGTGAAGGGAGGAAGGGGAAGAGGGAGGGAATGGGCGAAGGGAACCTACCCCCCCAATTTATTTTCAATCTGCGGGCAGGTGGTGGGACGGTGCGGCGTATTATACTGATTGCGCACTTTCACTGGATCTCAGTTGATGAGGTGTAATATATTGCAGTGCAGTGGCAGTGGCTGCGGAGACAATATTAATATATCGGGTTCGAGGATGTCCGTTCGGGGGGAGAGGGAGATCTTGGTAATACGTTAGACATGGGTGGTTAATCGGATAGTATGAGGTTACATTATATATGATACTTATAATATTATAATCATGTATGAATTATATATCTTTAGTATGTGATAGCTTATAGTTAAGGATAGGTATAGGGGTATCAGCGTGTGATTACGTAGCATGATCTATAGTATAGGTGTCATATATTCGAGTAATGATTAGCTAGAATTGCTCTCTATATATACATGTTAGTATACGGCTATGGTTAGTGTATAATAGTGAAGTAAGATATAGTGTATATACATCATACGGCTAATGTACTTCTAATTACCAGGTAATAAGGGAGGTAGTGGGATGGTCAGATAGTAGTAAGGCTACAATCGTGAATCAGGGTCCAGAATATTATAAGGTATTTAAAGGAATATAAATATAGATGACGAAGGTGTAAAGTAGTGAGGAATCGAGATATATTATCTATATACAATAGTATGTGATAAGACATTATATAAGTATAGAATATATAGCAAGGAGGAGATTCACCCGGAGGTAAAGGAAGGTGTGATGATGTAGTGATGGGAATAGATAGAGTATTAGTATATATTATTATATCGATGTATATGGATCTAGTATAGCGACAGTAGTTATGGAGTATTCTAAATAGTATATGAGTGAGTGGACTAGTACGGGACGAGGTTCGAATACGCGGGATGAATCAGACGGGATAAGGTACGATCAGAGAGTGAGAGTTTGGCATATCAGGAGGGACAGGAAGTGGAGGCGAGTATCAGAGCTTGGGAAGGAGGGAAGACGGAGATCAGGACAGGTAATGGGAAGGACGGGAGGAGTAGATCAGAGTAGAGAAGGAGGTGGAGAGGAAGATCAGGAGGCAATGACAGCAGCGAGGAGAAGTGAAACGGTGAGTGGAAGATCGGAAGTGGTAGGTAATTAACTGACGTCTCGGCTGAATATCCACGGGCGCATCCGCTGATACCACCTGCACGGAGACCAAATTTTAGCGATCAAAAGCGCCGATTTAAGGGTGGTAGCTAGGTTCAAGTGGATCACCTGTGGATATAGAGGCATCAAGACTCCGAGCATCGATAACTGAGATTGGGATCGTAATAGATTTGTTGGATATTAGTGGGAAGATATAGAT
>NW_020869814.1:289087-294087 GCF_003789085.1 Penaeus vannamei | reverse complement strand
TCGCTTAATCTAGTTATTAATATAAATGTATTTATATGATATTAAGGCCAGCTTATCAACTTTAATTAGGTGTCCGGCCCCAGCGTATTCAAATATTTGTTCAAACTTTGCCTCCACACATCGCTATATTAATTGGTTCATCAAATGTAACTAATTGTTTCATAAATGTTTGAGCCCGGTGTGTGTGTGTGTGTGTGTGTGTGTGTGTGTGTGTGTGTGGTGTGTGGTGTGTGTGTTGTGTGTGTGTGTTGTGTGTATGTTGTGTGTTGTGTGTGTGTGTGTGTGTGTGTGTGTGTGTATGTGTGTGTGTGTGTGTGTGTGTGTGTGTGTGTGTGTGTGTGTGTGTGTTGTGCTATCACATGACTGGTTTAGAGAAGTTGATATACTTAACTTGGATTAGATGGCATTTCACACATCATAATGTCTCAGCTTGCTTTGTCCACCTCGCCATTACGTAATCACAAAATAAGCTTTTTAGCCTCATAATTCTCTGTAGATTCCCCATGATCTACACGACAGTCGAGGAAGCATCCCATTTGCGTATACAAGTTTGATACAAGTCGGCACTTTATCCCCAGGATATGGTCTGCTTTACGAACCTTTGCCGAGAGCCAGCGACCCATTTTGCCCTAGAAACTCCTATTCGCACTGGGAGTGTGAACCAATTTTACGACTCACAGTGTACTTATAATCTCTTTACCGTGTACTTGCCTGTTTTATTCCTGCAGGAGCCTTTTCCGCAAAACGTTCACGGACCAATCAAGCACGCTCCACTTTGTTCACGAACCCAGTCTACGTTGGGAACCCTTTCTTGATTACAGATCTGTTCACGTGTGTAAATAGATCATATATGTATATGTATGTATATATGTATATGTATATTTTTCACGTGTATATTTTCTTTATGAACCACGACTATTTTTACTTCTCTTTTTGAACCCCGCGAAATTTATCAGCTCAATCATCATAATTTCATGTGTGAAGTTTAGTCTTCATGAACAAATCTCATTAGAGTTTGCTTTAGGGTGGATGATACTTAATCTGGATGCTGTACTTCACAGTGTCCGTTTTCGTTTTTTTCTTTTTTTTTGTGACAGTGCTCATTCTATTTTCCCGAAACATTTTCCTTATCGGCTGTCACGCAAACGCAGTCATTTAGCGAAAGTTTAGGTATTTATATATATTATTTATATATCTATATATTATTATTTATATAGCTCCAGCCGTGCGAAAATGGCGAGATTATTACGTTACTAAACGAATATAGCTAACCTTGGAAAAGTAGCAATGTCGACGATATGAATATCATTAATTGATAATGATTCGGATATTAATAAAGATAATGACCATGATAATGATGATAATGACAATAGTGAAAATGATGATGATGATGGCATTGGTAGTGATAAAGATAATAATAACAATAATTATTATAGCAACATCAAAGATAATAGTGATAATCAGTGCTAGTATCAAAACTATATTATATATATAATCCGTAGCAACATATGTGAAACGAAAATAAAAACGCTAACTGCGGGAACAGTGAAAATGCGAGGAAATGCTGAAAAATTAAGGCTTTTTAGGACGGGAATTATGAATAATTATTTCTAATGAATTGCGGGTTAGGGGAACGGCAAATAAAAGGGAAGAGAAATGAGACAAAAAAACGTTAAATCAAGGGAAGGGGGAGATACCATCGGGGGAATAAAGCGATAAAAAAAAAGGAATAGAAAAAAAATCTTTGATTCGTGGTTTCATCCGCATGTGCCGAAGAAATGGTATAAAGTAAATTAAAAATAAAATAAAATGGTATAAAATAGCATAAATCTTCATCATAAGTTCAGTACAATACCACAATTTCCTCCCGAATAAGGAGGGATCGTGAAATCAGGTTTCCAAATAGGATTTTTTTTGGGGGTGGGGAGTAGGGGTAGGGGGGTTAAGGTGGATGTGAGGAGGCTGGGGTGGATTGCAAGACCAAATTCACTCGTTCAAAGCCTCGCCAACAGCAGCCAGTCAGCTGCACCAAGAGATCACAAATCCATTTAGTTAGCGACGAAACGGGTGGCAACCTGTTTTGAACCTGTTAAGAGTCGTGAATCGTCTGAGGTCGGATGACGATGCTCATTACCAAACCGAAAAGGGAAAATGTCTGGAAAAGGGTTTTATATACTTATTATATGTACTGTGTGCATGCATGCATACATATACACGTAAATATTTCTACACAACACACCACACACACACACACACACACACACACACACACACACACACACACACACACACACACACACACATATATATATATATATATATATATATATATATATATATATATTATATATATTATATATATATATATAGCTATATATTCATAGCTAACATATTATTATATATATATATATATATATATATATATATATATATATATATATATTATATATATATATGTATTATATATAATATATATATATATATATATATAATGTATATAATGTATATATATATATATGTATATGTATATATATATATATATATATATATATATATATAATATATAATGTATATATATGTATATATATAGGTATATATATATGTGTGTGAGTTTGTGTTTTGTGTGTGTGTGTGTGTGTGTTTATGTTTGTGTTTGTGTGTGTATGTGTTTGTATGTATGTATGTATGTATATATATATATAATATATATATATTATTATTTATATTTATATTTATATTTGTATATATATTTTTTATCGATCTGTATATCTATTTATCTATCATATATACATGTATAATATGTATATACATGTTACATACATGTACATATACATGTGTACATACATGTGTACATATACATATACATACATGTATACATATACATACATATACATGTTACATATACATGTATACATATACATGTATACATATATACATACATATACATTACATATACACATATACATATACATATACATACACACACACACACACACACACACACACACACACACACACACACACACACACACACATATATATATATATATATATATATATATATATATATATATATATATATATATATGCATATACATATGCATATGCATATGGATATGTATGTATATGTATATGTATATGTTTCTCTCTCGTTCTCAATCAATCAATCTATCTCTTTCCTTCCTTCCCTCCCTCATTCCGTCCCTTCGTCCGTCCTTTCCTCCTTTCCTCTATTTCCTCCTCTCCCTCCTATCATGTGTCTCTTTCTTTGTCTCTTTCCTCTTCTCCTCTCCTCCTATCATATGTCTCTTTGTCTCTTTCGCTCTTGTCCCTCCTATCATGTCTCTTTCGCTCTTGTCCTCCTATATCTTGCCCCTCCTCTCCCTCCTATCATATGTCTCTGTCTCTTCGCTCTTGCTCCTCCTCTCCCTCCTATCACATGTCTCTTTGTCTCTTTCGCTCTTGCCCCCTCCTCTCCCTCCTATCATATGTCTCTTTCGCTCTTGCCCCCTCCTCTCCCTCCTATTGTCTCTTTCGCTCTTGCCCCCTCCTCTCCCTCCTATCATATGTCTCTTTCTTTGTCTCTGTCTTCTATTTCCTTCTCTCCCTCCTATCATATGTCTCTTTGTCTCTTTCGCTCTTGCCCCCTCCTCTCCCTCCTATGTCCCTCCTATCATATGTCTCTTTGCTCTTTCGCTCTTGCCCCCTCCTCTCCCTCCTATCATATGTCTCTTTGTCTCTTTCGCTCTTGCCCCCTCCTCTCCCTCCTATCACATGTCTCTTTCTTTGTCTCTTCCACTATTTCCTCCTCTCCCTCCTATCATATGTCTCTTTGTCTCTTTCGCTCTTGCCCCCTCCTCTCCCTCCTATCACACGTGTCTTTCTTTGTCTCTTTCACTATTTCCTCCTCTCCCTCCTATCATATGTCTCTTTGTCTCTTTCGCTCTTACCCCCTCCTCTCCCTCCAATCACATGTCTCTTTCTTTGTCTCTTCCTCTCCCCAAAATCTTTTCCCCTTAACCTCTCTCGGGTGTCCATTGACCTGTTGCAGAGGCTCGTAAGATGCGAGACGGGGGGGGGGGGGGTTCGGGGCAGTGGGAGGTTGAAGTTACCTTGCAAGGAAAGGGTTTGAAGGAAATGCTTGTAGGTATATTCTTTTTCGATTGATGGGTCGATCGTGTGTCTGTCTATCTGTCTGTGTCTATATGTAGTCATTGGCAGTATGTATGTTGCGAGAAAAGCGAGTAAGGGAACGTATATGTAGTATAAAAGAAAGCGAGAGGACAAAAGAGAGAGGGAGAGGGAGAGGGATAGAGGGGAACTGACAGACAGACAGAGAGAGAGAAAGGGGTAGAGAGAGAGAAAAGGAGAAAGAGAAAGGAGAGAGAGAGGGGAGGAAGAGAGAGAGTGAGAGAGGGTGGGGGGGAAGAAGTATATATATATATATATATATATATATATATATATATATATATATTATATATATATATATATGTGTGTGTGTGTGTGTGTGTGTGTGTGTGTGTGTGTGTGTGTGTGTGTGTGTGATATATATATATATATATATATATATATATATATATATATATATATATATATATATATATACATATATACATATATACATACATATACGCACATACATATACATATATATGTGTGTGTGTTCCAAGTGTGTATGTATTTATGTACGTTGGAGCATTTAAATAAACAAATGCACTCAGTGATCTTAACTCAGAGAGCAATAAAGGCGCCGCAGAATTACGCGAAGAGAAGATTGAGTTCTAAAGACTTACGTCAGAGATTTGCAGAATGAAAACAAATGGACATCTGGAGTTGTATTCAAGTATCCTTTTTTGTATATCTTTGTATGAGTTTTGTGTGCGAATAAACACAGAGAAAAGCATTTATGTATTTAAGTGTAAAGACAAAAGAGGAATTTTGTGGCGTGGTTTCATTTCAACAAAGGCAGGCAGATGCACACATACACGGGCACACAC
>NW_020869814.1:279087-284087 GCF_003789085.1 Penaeus vannamei | reverse complement strand
CGTTAAACTTTGTGGATATTTTCCATCTCTAATGACACAACTTATGAAAACGAAAGGACCTAAAACGAAAATAGTTTTTTTTCTCTCTCTCCTTCTTTTGTCTTTGCTCTCTCTCTCTCTCTCTCTCTCTCTCTCTCTCTCTCTCTCTCTCTCTCTCTCTCTCTCTCTCTCTCTCTCTCTCTCTCTCTCTCTCTCTCTCTCTCACACACACACACACACACACACACACTCTCTCTCTCTCTCTCTCTCTCTCTCTCTCTCTCTCTCTCTCTCTCTCTCTCTCTCTTCTCTCTCGCTCTCTCTCTCTCTCTCTCTCTCACACGCACACACGCACACGCACACGCACACACAGCCGCGCATATACACAACACACACACACGCGCAGCCGCGCACATCCACAAACACACACACACACACACGCACGCACGCACGCACGCACGCACGCACACACACGCACGCGCGTACACACTTTCAACACGTAGATTTCGTTTTATGTTTTATGTTCTACCGTTCGTCGTATCTATTTTTATCAGAAAAAAATGAATTATCTTTCTCTCTCTCTTTTCATTTTGTTTCACCTCGTTTAAGTTCTGTTTTATTTTCACATCGTATCACACATCTCTTTCTAGTTTGCCGTCAGTGACACATTTTTTTCTCGTCTGACATTTGAAAATAACGAGGCGGTGTTTTATCAGTATTCTTTGAGCTGTGGGAAGAGATAAAAAGCTACACGTGTTTTTTTTATTATTTATTTTATTTTATTATTTTTTATTTTTTTATTTTATTTTTTTCTCGTCGAACATTTTCTCTCTTATTCTTTTTCGTTTTCGTTTCGATTTCTTCTCTGTCTGTCCGGTTGTTGGTGAGGGGTGAGTGTTACTATTGATTCCTTCCATATTGTATAGGAGAGATTGGAGACATCAATTAATTATTCATGTGCCAATATTTGGGCAAGGCCGACTATTTCCAGGTTATGCAAAAGAGATTGGTCAGGTTATCTCATATTTTTCAATTTATTATCATTTATATTATCATTTATATTTTTCATTTATTATTATTAGGTTATCTCATATTTTTCAATTTTTATCTCATATCTCATATTTTTCATTTTATTATCTTTTATATTTTTCATTTATTATTATTAGGTTATCTCATTTTTTTTTTCAGGTAATCTCATATTTTTCATTTTTTCAGGTTATCTCATATTTTTCTATTTTTCCAGCTGTCATAACGGATTAGCTACGTTCATCTTCCTTAGTATGCTTTTAATGTTGCATAAATACGCGGGCGAGTCTCCTACTTCAAAATTCGCAGTAAGCTAAAAGAATATCTTTGCAAATTCGTCTTAACCGTATTCTTCAAGCTCTATTTCGTCTTTTGTACATCAGAAGAAGAAGAAAAAGAAAATTCTTCTAGCTTTATTTCGTCTTTTATATATCATGACATAGAAGAAAGAGAAAAGAAAAGAAATAATCTTGACACAAGGAGACAAATTAGAGGAACTGGGGGGATCAGGTCATGTGAGGCCATCGGGAGTAATTAGGGAAGGATTGCAAGACACAAGGAAAAACCTCGAAGATATAAGGATGTACGAGGGAAAGGGGAAGATGATATCCTTTGTCTTAACCTTTTCGAACCACTTGAGATGATCTTGAACCACTTTGGGGGGGATGGATCCACTTGACCCACTATGTCTTAACCTTTTCGAACCACTTGAGCCACTATGTCTTAATCTTGAACCACTTTGTCTTAACCTTTTAGACCCACTTGAGCCACTATATCTTAATCTTGAACCACTATGCTTTCTATGTAACCTTTTAGATCCACTTGACCCACTATGTCTTAACCTTTTAGATCCACTTGACCCACTATGTCTTAACCTTTTAGAACCACTTGAGCCACTATGTCTTAATCTTGTCTTAACCTTTAGACCCACTTGAGATCTTGAACCACTATGACTTGCCACTATGTCTTAACCTTTTAGATCCACTTGACCCACTGCGAACCACTTACTATGTCTTAATCTTGAACCACTTGTCTTAACCTTTTAGACCCACTTGACCACTATCTTGAACCACTTGTCTTAACCTTTTAGATCCACTTCTATGTCTTAACCTTGCCACTATGTTTTCCACTTGACCCACTATGTCTTAACCTTTTAGATCCACTTGACCCACTATGTCTTAATCTTTATGTCTTAACCTTTTAGACCCACTTGAGCCACTATGTCTTAATCTTGTCTTAACCTTTTAGACTTACCTTAGTGTCACCTCTTACTTTCCCCACTTGGTCTTGAACCATTTTAGACCACTTTAAACCTTTTAGACCCACTTGAGCCACTATGTCTTAATCTTGAACCACTATGTCTTAACCTTTTAGACCCACTTGAGCCACTATGTCTTAATCTTGAACCACTATGTCTTAAACTTTTAGAACCACTTGAGACAGGAAAACAGATACCCTATGATTGATACCTTTAGTACTAGGATATGGGGTGCTAGTGGGTTCTCTGGATAGTTTGTTCATTCTGAGATATGGTGAACCTGATAGTAAAAGAAAGAAAAAAATCTGGAATTTATAAGAACTGAAGGAATAAGAAAAGACATGTATGTTGATAGATAGTCTTAAGAATGATAGGCGAGAATATAAACCAGTAAATAAAAATGAATAGATAAACCAGTGAATAAATGAATAAATAAACCAATATCCGGTTTCGAGATTTTTTTTTTTTTTTTTTTGGACGGAAACACGGCAGGTTTCTTTCGGCGAAACACGCGCTTGGCCGGATCATTCTAAAATGGAGTTCCTTATGCAACAGCCTTCAACATTCAGCGGGTAAAGACAAGAAAAGAAAAGAAAGGAAAAATAGTGTACATACATCCCACTGCGCTGGGAGCTGTTGCCAACCCGAAAAGCAAACGGGGGCGTTCTCCAAGCAAGAAAATCTCTGCTCTCGGCATCTTATTCCACCCCGAATCAGCTGGGAGGAAAAGCGACTCTCGGAGCCTCGTAAAAACGTTGGAGACTCCGAAGGCGCGTGAATAGGAGTGTCCTTCGAAAGAGAGAAACGGATATGCAGGGAGATCAGAGAGCCATCGGCAGGAATTCGTAGGTAAAGGGTTTCTCAAACACACGCACACGCACGCACGCACACGCACACGCACACGCACACGCACACGCACACGCACACGCACACGCACACGCACACGCACACGCACACACACACACACACCACACACACACACACACACACACACACACACACACACACACACACACACACACACACAGATATATATATACATATACATATGTGTTATATACACATATAAATATTTTGTATGAATATTATATTGCTTTTTATATTGCAGAATATTTGAAACCATTCATGCTTTACATGTTTGAACCATAAGTATTTATTTTGTCCATTTATTTATTTATCTTTTTGTTACATATGCGTTACGCAATGTAATTATTTGGATCCAGTTTTCATTCCATGATATTATTTCTTTGAAGGCCCATCGATCTCTAGTGAACTGAGAAATATGACACTTATTTTCATTTGAACCAAGATTCCACTTAGCTGACAGCGAAACCAGCCTGCACTTGGGATTATCTCTCTTTAGCCCAGGCCAAAGGGTGCTCTCTGGGGAACCGGAGACGAACCAATCCTTGCTTTTTTTTCCCATTTCATCTTTTTTTTCTTCAGTACCTCCTCTTCCCTTCGGGCAATACGGACTGCCAAGAGTGTATGTATTAGGGGGCGGTAGTTTGAAATTATGAGCATTCAGAAAACATTTTTTTTTTTTTTTTTTTTTTCTTTTTTTTTTATGTCAGTCTGAGGGATTGAAACTGCAATGATGAGCGGAGGATGCGCGCAGTTAAACCTTGGCACGATTTTGCTATAGGAGAGAAATCATTGGCGGCAAAATTTAAAGAAATTAGATAAAAGTGATTTATATGATAACAATAACTAAGAAGATTGGGTAATTTTCATTTGTATTCCATAGATAAGGTCATGGCTGTAGAAGATAACATTGATAAAAGATTGCATTGCTGTATTAAAAATAGAAATATGAATATTTGGATGGGAAAATGAATATTGATTATGATTAAAATAAAATATTTTTTCGATTTTAAGAATATTCTTTACATCTGTATATACGCACGCACGCACACACACAAAACACACACATATCTATCTATCTATCTATCTATATATCTATCTATCTATCTATCTATCTATCTATATATATCTATATTATATATTATAATATATCACTCCCTATCCCACTCTCTCACCTTCCCCACATAAGCTCCCATGTATCCTTATTAACCTTGAAAATACTTTAGCGCCAGCTTGGATTCTTCGAGAAGGAGTTGGCCAACAAAAGTTAAAGGTTATGAAGGGTATTGGGAGGCGTGACGTGACAAGGGTAATAGACGTTGCCGCATTCCGTGGCGTCCGAGTCGGGAGTGACGGTAAACACCCCTTTGCTCTTATGGTCTGGCCGGGGGCTGCGGTGGGGCGGGCGGGGAGGGGTGGGGCGGTGGGGGCCTGGAGGGTCTTTCTGTGGTGTCTGTTTCTTGTGGGTGCTTGCAGGATGTATGTCAATGTATGTATATATATATATATATATATATATATATATATATATATATATATATATATATATATATATTACATACAATGTACTATATATATATATATATATATATATATATATATATATATATATATATATTACAGGATGTATACCAATGTATGTGTATATATATACAGATGTATGCCAATGTATATATTAATATATATATATATATATATATATATATATATATATATTATATGTATGTATGTATGTATGTATACATATGCATATATATGTATACATATACATATATGTACATATACACATATATATACACATATGTATATGAATGTACATATATATGTATATGTCTCCCTCTCCCTCTCCCTCTCCCTGTTTTTCTCTCTCTTT
>NW_020869814.1:271587-274087 GCF_003789085.1 Penaeus vannamei | reverse complement strand
CTATCCCTCGTTCCTCCTCCTCTTCTGCTTCTTCTTTCTTTCTTCTCTTCTTCTTCTTTCAAGCGTCTTTTGTTCTTCAATCGTGAACTCCTATATATCCAGCTGCACATCTCACCATCATCACCATCACTATCACCATCTTCTCCATAGTCATCCTTTTTATCATATTTTTTATCATAATCACTATCATAATCACTATCATCAATTTCAAGGTAATCGTCACTATCGATTTCATCATCAAATAACGCTCATCACCGAGATTATAATAGTCATTATCATCATAATCATTACTATCACCATTATCATGCCATCATCATTATCACAGCCATCACGATGGTCATAATCGTCTTTCTCTTCTATTTATTATATTTATTTCCTCTTTCCTTCTCTTCTGTCTTTCCCTGTTTACCCCTCTGGCCTCTCTTTGTGTATGTCTGTCTATCTTCTCTTCTCTATCCCATTCCCCTGCCTTTCTTCCCCTCTCATTTCCCTCACCCTCTCTTTTATTCTCTCTCTCTCTCTCTCTCTCTCTCTCTCTCTCTCTCTCTCTCTCTCTCTCTCTCTCTCTCTCTCTCTCTCTCTCTCTCTCTCTCCTCTCCTTTTTCTTCCTCACTCCCTCCCCACCCCCCATCTCCCTCACTTAACCCTCATTCTTCTCTTCTCTCTTATTCCTCTGTTCCTCCCTCTCTCTCCCTTCTCTCTCCGCTTCCCTCCTCCTCTCTCTTCCCTCTCTCTTTCTCCCCCCCCTCTCTCTCTCTCTCTCTCTCTCTCTCTCTCTCTCTCTCATCTCTCTCTCTCTCTCTCTTCTCTCTCTCTCTCTCTCTCTCTCTCTCTCTCTCTCTCTCTCTCACCTCTCTCTCTCTCCCTCCCTCCCTCCCTCCCTCCCTCTCTCTCTCCCTCCCTCTCTCTCTCCCTCCCTCTCTCTCTCCCTCCCTCTCTCTCCCTCTCTCTCTCTCTCCCTCTCTCTTCTCCTCTCTCTCTCTCTCTCTCTCTCTCTCTCTCCTCTCTCTCTCTCTCTCTCTCTCTCTCTCTCTCTCTCTCTCTCTCCCTCCCTCTCTTCTCCTCCCCTCAATCTCCTCCCTCCCTCCCTCCCTCAATCCCTCCCTCCCTCCCTCCCTCCCCCTCCCCCTCTCCCCTCTCTCTCTTTCTCCCCCCCCCTCTAACTCTCTCTCTCTTCTCCTCTCTCTCTCTCTCTCTCTCCTCTCTCTCTCTCTCTTCTCTCTCTCTCTCTCTCTCTCTCTCTCTCTCTCTCTCTCTTGCACAGCAGCTTTCCCTCCCACGCTCCGTCCCCTGCCTCCCCCCACCCACGTCCTCCCCCCAACCCCGTCCTCACACAACCCCCTTACCTCTTTTGTCTCAAGAGGTGCACCAGAACCTCCTCACATCCCCATTATCGAACCAGGTTACTCCCCCTCCACCCCCCTCCCTCCTGCTGCCGTCTCCTCTCTCCCCTCTGCCTTCCCCTCTTTGCTTTCTCCCCTCTACT
Organism: Penaeus vannamei; assembly: GCF_003789085.1. Lineage (NCBI taxonomy): Eukaryota > Metazoa > Arthropoda > Malacostraca > Decapoda > Penaeidae > Penaeus > Penaeus vannamei. The sequence continues at coordinate 272,601 of NW_020869814.1, read as the reverse complement.
CTGTCCTATCCCTTCTCTTCCGTCTGCTCTCCCTCTTCCCTCTTCTCCCCTCTACTCTGTCCTATCCCTTCTCTTCTCTTCCGTCTGCTCTCCCTCTTCCCTCTTCTCCCCTCTACTCTGTCCTATCCCTTCTCTTCTCTTCCGTCTGTTCTCCCTCTTCCCTCTCTCCCCTCTACTCTGTCTTCCTTCTCTCTCTTCGTCTGCTCTCCCTCTTCCCTCTTCTCCCTCTACTCTGTCTTATCCCTGTTCTTCTCTTCCGTCTGCTCTCCCTCTTCCCTCTTCTCCCCTCTACTCTGTCTTATCCCTTCTCTTCCGTCTGCTCTCCCTCTTCCCTCTTCTCCCCTCTACTCTGTCTTATCCCTTCTCTTCTCTTCCGTCTGCTCTCCCTCTTCCCTCTTCTCCCCTCTACTCTGTCCTATCCCTTCTCTTCCCTTCCGTCTGCTCTCCTTCTCTCTTCTCACTTTCTGCACTCCTCCCTCTCCTTCTCCCTTTTACCTTCATGCCTTCCCTTTCCTTTCTCCATTCTACCTCTTCTTCTTCCCTCTTCCCCGGTCCTCCCCTCTCTTAGTTTCTGTCTGAATAATTCCTGGCCATCACTCGTGCTGCCATCCTTTCCTGCTCGTCTCTCTCTCTCTCTCCTCTCTCTCTCTCTCTTCTCTCTCTCTCTCTCCTCTCTCTCTCTCTCTCTCCCTCTCTCTACCTCTACTCTCTCTCCTCTCTCTCCTCTCTCTCTCTCTCTCTCTCTCTCTCTCTCTCTCTCTCTCTCTCTCTCTCTCTCCTCTCTCTCTCTCTCTCTCTCTCTCTCTCTCTCTCTCTCTCTCTCTCTCTCTCTCTCTCTCTCTCTCTCTCTCTCTCTCTCTCTCTCTCCTCTGTTCTGTTGCCATTGGTCTTCTCTGTTATTGCTTAATTTGCCAGCATTTATTTTACTCTATACTTTTTATTTCTCTGTTCCCTCCCTGTCTCGTTCTTTTAAAATAAAGTTAAAAGAGCATCTTTTAAATTGCCAGTGGCATC
>NW_020869814.1:264087-266587 GCF_003789085.1 Penaeus vannamei | reverse complement strand
TATTACATTTCCCCGCTGTGAAAGGAGGTGAAGTAAGTGTTTATTTAGCTACCTATTTATGTATCCTCTATCTACTGGTTCATTTATCACTTCATTAGTTAACATTGCTATACGTACGCAGGAATACGCAAAAAGTTACTGACGGAATATGACGAGTGTTTCGTGGACTTGGGACCAGCTGATCAAACTTTGGTGGGGACACAACAAAGAAGTGTAGATGTTGGGTAGATAAAGAAGTATTTCGTGGTAGGTTAAGGTAGATTAAAGTGTACGTTTGTGGTGAAGAGCGGATGTCTGGTGTAAGTCAAGGCTGATGAGGATAGGTTCCGGTTATATCTTCGAGTAGATGAGGGCAGATTTGTGGGAAAGAGTAGCAAATGGGTAGATTTTTTTTTTTTTTTTTTTGGGGGGGGGATATAATTGTTGGTGAGAGTAGAAGGATGTTTTTTTTTCTGTGTCAAACAAGAGTAGAACTGATAACATTTTAGGACAGAATAAGAGCGAGAAAAAAATAGTGGCGTTTGATTCATAATTTTCATAGTTCCTTGGATAGTGAACCATATAAAAGTAATAAGTTAAGGAAGGATTGTAAGGAAAACATATGGGATAGTTCGAATCAGTTGATTAGAGTTTAGCGATAATTATGGTCAGTGTTATTGTAGTGATTGCTATGTTATTTTTATCCTTGCCATCAGTATCGTTGTGATTCTTCATAATTTTTTTCCTTCATTATTATATTTCATTATTATTATTATTATTATTTATTATTATTATATTATATATTATTATTATATATTATTATTATTATTATAGTATTATAGAGTACTCATTATTATTATTATTATTATTATATATATATATTGTTGTTTCAGTGAATATCGTATTTATGTCAGTTCGTTAAGTCTTTGTCATTTGTAGCATCACCATATACTTAATCATTGTAATTATTTTTATTTCTATTTTATTTTGTAATTGTTCTGTTACCATTATTTTTAAATCATCATTATCAACATTATTACTATTATTCATCTACTATTACTGTTATTGTTATTATCATCATCATCATCATCATTGTTGCTATAATCATCATCATCATCATTATTATTGTTAAAATATTATCATTATTATTATTATTATTATTATTTATTATTATTAATATTATTATTGTTATTGTTGTCATCGTTATTATGTTATTATTGTTGTTGTTGTTATCATTATTGTTATTTATTTTTGTTGTTGCTGTTATTATTATTATCATCATTGTCATTATTATTATTATTATTGTAGCGGGGCGTAGACCCAGTAGACTTTAAGATGTCTGGTTGAGTCCGGGCTCAACCGAGAATATAGAGTTTTTGCTCAAGGGAAAGATTCGTCTGCAGTGAACAGATGTAAGGTTCCAGGCCTACGGCACGCTGCCACCACCCGATTAGTAGGTTCGGGAACCGTGTATGTCGTGTAAGTGGGTGTGGGTGTTGTATCAGAGAAGGGTAGAAAGAAAGTACAGAATGTGTGTGCTGAATGTTGGATGTGTAAGTGTGTAGATGTGAAAAGGGAGATAGCGTAGGCTGAGCGTCTGCGTGGACGTGTTTGGAAGAAAAAATCAAGATCATAGAATTCTTCTTCCCTTTGGTTTGAGCATCCGCCTGCTGGGAGCGGGAACCCAAGTATAGCAAAAAATTAATCTGTTCTTTGAATATCAGCTTAATATTCTCTGATTTGACTAGCCTTTTTACAGCCTTTCAAGGGTTGCGAGATATCAGAGCAACCAGCAATGTGCTGTTTAGGAGACCCGAGTCCGAGAAAGATTTAGGCATCTAACCTTGGTCAGAACCAGAACTTTAGTGGTGGTAAATAAGAGCAATTTATGTCCTGACTGGAATTGAGTAAAAGCTCTAAGATGGTATGATATTTATTTTAGGAGCAAGTTGCACTCATTAGGGTTACAGGCATTTTCAGTCATGGAAAGTAGACAAAGGTGTGTGCATCACCGATTTATCACAGCGGAGGTGATGCACGAGAAATTAACACCAGATAAAACTTACCACGAAATATAAAAATGTCTTCCCTAAGTTGGCGTCACAACTCCAGAAGTACTGTTATTAGGGGGTCAGCATAAAAGCATCCAAGTCCCTAAATTACGTTAAATTGTTAACATCCAACCCAAATGGATGTTAACTATTAAACCAAAGCTAATGCTGACGGATACCTATTAAGAGTACTTGTGTGCAAAAAAAAATTAAGAAATAAATTAATAAGAAGGCTGAAAAAGTCAAGGAAGGGACTATTCACGAAGACGGCCTGAACACCCACAAGGTCAGACAGGAATCAGCCGAAACAACAAACGACAACAACAACAAAAATCACGTATCATGTGATAAGGGCTCTTTGTCAGGAGATACGGATCACCAAAGTCTGCCTGATCACCCACAAGGTCAGGCAGAAATCAACAGAAACATATATTAAACAAAATATGTAAAAAGATCCTGATAACGATCTT
>NW_020869814.1:236587-241587 GCF_003789085.1 Penaeus vannamei | reverse complement strand
TCTCTTAAGCCATGGCTGGCTCTCTTCCCTGTCTCTCGCATTTCTGTCCACCCGCAGCCTTTCCCTTCTATCCCTCTTCTTAAGTCGCCATGACCTTCCTCCTGTTCTACGCTCTCTACAGCTTTCTTCCTTCTCCTTCGGTCTTCCTTTCTCCCTTCTGTTTCCTTCCTTTACCCTGCTTCTTATCACTATTATTACGCTTATCTCTTCTCGCTCCCTTCTTTCTTATTCCTATTTGTTTCTAATCATTGTGTTCATAGTCTGTTATGATTTTTTTCTTCTATCCTATAGCTATTTTAGGATCTTTTCTTCTCGTTCCTTTTGTTGTTTTCTTTATGACATCCTTGTTTTTTCCTTCTCTCTTCTCTTCGTCTCTTTACCCTTATTGTTTTCTCTATTGGTCCTCTGTTTCGCTCTTACTTCCCGTATTTTTTATGCTCTGTGTGTGTTGTTATGTTTTTCTTGGTATTTGGTGCATTCTTGTGCCTCTCTGTTTTGCGCGTCCTCCCGTTATTGTTCTGCTGTGCGCGCGGTTACTGTCCTTGTATAATACACGCCTTATTTTCTTCCCCTAATACCTCTCTTGCTTATTTCCCTTATTTCTCTGCTTTCTCGCTTCCTATGGTATTTTTCCCTTATTTATTTTTTCTCTCTTATACCTCTTCCTGTTGCGTGGGTGTGTCTTTATGTCGCGGTGTGGTGTTATTTTTTTTGCTCTCTTTGTTTGCTCTGCTTCTGCCTTCCTCTGCCTTTGGCTGCTCTGTTATTAAGCCCTATAGTTATTCCCTCCTTTCTGATATCCTTATTCCACGCTTTACTGTTTCGTCTGCCTTATCCTCCCTCCTCTTCCTTCTTATTATGTCTTAATTTCCCCCGTTCTTCCTTATTATCTTCTTATTTTCTTTCCCCTTACCCTTTCCCTCCTTATGTTAGACCTTTTTATTTGATGCTTCATTAGTATTTTTCTCCTTGTTCCTTCGTTCCTCCTTTTAATTCCTTTCATATTATTTTCTATATCCTTAACTTTCTCTCACCTGCTTTGATTTTTCCCTTATTTGTCTTCTCCCTTTCCTCCCTCACTCCTTCATTATCCCTTATTTTGCTATGCCCTTTATCCTTTTTTCTCTCTTTATTCCCTTTATTTTGTTCTTCAACTTCCTTTCCCTTTCCTCGTCTCGTCTGCTAATCACCTTCTAATTTTCTCTCGCTTTTCCTCCTCTCCTTATTTTGTTCCTTATTTTTCTACCTACTTTTTCCTCCTTCTTCATTCTTATTTCCTTACTCTTTTTGAGAGTTCCCTTTCTCTTTGTCTCCTTATATTCCCTTATTTTCTCCCCTTTCCCCTACCTTCTGCCGTCCAGCATTGTCCCTTAGTATTTCTACGCTCTTTCTCTTCTCTTTCCTTTATTTTCTCCGTATTCTCCCTTTCTTCTCTCGTTACCCTCATTGGCATCTTTATATTTTCTTGCGTCGTCCTTTTTTCTCTGATGTATGGTCCGATATATTCTCTTCTTTTGTTTTTATTTCTTCCCTTCCTTTCTCCCATCCCTCATTACCGCTTCATTTTTACTACTCCTTTTCCTACCTCCCTTATAACGCACTTATTTCCCCCTTTGTCCTCCCTCCCTTATACTCTTTATTTGTCTCATGCGCTTTTCCTTTGCTCCCTCAGTTAATACTCCCTTTAATTTTCTTATCCCTTTCCTCCCTCCCTTCATATCCTTATTATTTTCTGCCCCTATTTAGTCCTACCACTCCCTCTTGCGTATACCCTATGATTTTCCGCTCTTCCCTTAAATCGCCTTATTTTCTCCCCTTTCCTCCCGTCCTCCTATAAGCCCTTATTTTTTATTTTCCCTTTCCTCCCTTCCTTACCTTTTTACTCTTATGTTATCGTTTTGTGTGTGTTTTGTCCGTGAATTTTTTTTTACCCTTTCCTCCGCTTCTCCTCTTATACTCTTATTTTATCACTTGTTGTCTCGTCCCTCCCATACATTTATTACTTGTATGATCAGATGTTGTTATACTCTGTCTGTTTTTGCTACTCCTTTGTTTCCTCCTACTCGGTCCAGTGGCTCTTCTTCGCTTGGTTGAGTAGTCTCCTCTTGGATGTGCGCGGATTTTGGTATTTGGTGTCGCTGCTGCGGTGTTGGTGGCGACTGTTGTTCCTCCTTTCGCCTTGTTTAGTGTTAGCTTTTTTTGCTTGTTTAGTTTTTGTTGATACGCCCGTTTCCTTCACCTCTCTTATTTAAGTGAGTCCTACCTTAGATTTTCATCTGTCCTTCTTGTTCCTTCGCGACCGCTTATTCCTGGTGGGTTGGTTTATGGTTGTGCGTAGCTCTTTCGTGCGTTCTCCCTTATTTCCCTATGTGGTCTCCACTGGTATGCCATCGCGCTCCGCGTTAATACCCTGTATTTTCTCCTTTTCCTCCCCTCCTGCGCATGGACAGCGTTTAATTTTCATCACCTTTTCACTCGTCTAGGTGCTCTTCAAGCAGCTCGTTGTATTTGTGTGGGCTCGAGCCTTTTGTGCTGCGTCCCTTCCCATATCTGCCGCATTATTGTTTCTGCCGCGTGTTTCCTCCCCCTCTGATACTTTTCTTATTTCCCCCGCAGCGACGCCTTTCCTCCCTCCCTTATAATTATTCTCCTACATATACAAATTTCTCGTAATCCGCATCTTTCCTCCCTCCTCAGTCATACGTCTTTATTTTCTCCCCTTTCCTCCTCCCCTCCCTTAATACCCTGTTGACAATTTTCCATCTTCTTCCATATTAGCAACTTTATTTTGCTCACCAATTTTGACCCTTTAGCGCATACACGATCCCTTATAAGTAAACTTATATTACTTCTCCCAACGCTTTCTTCTTCCCCGTCCTATAACGTCCCTTCATATTTCTCACCTTTTCTCCCTCTCCGCATCGCCTCCCTTGTGAAGTTATTCTCCTCATGTTCATTTGTTTATATCCACCCTCCTGTCCTTATTACCCCTTATGTTTCTCAACACCTTCATTTTTTTCCTCGTCTTCTCCTCTTTACTCCCGTTTTAATTTAGCCCCCTTTCCTGCTCCGTCCCTCCCTTAATACGCCATGATTGTCTTCTGCTCATGCACCACTCGGATTTCACTTTATTTTCTGTATCCCAGTTTTTTCCAAACCTTCCCTAATAGTCATGTTAGGCTTTATTTCTCTCACTCCCCTCCCTTTATTTTTCTTGTCTCCCTTTACATCCCTCAGCATTTAGAAGATACCCTTGTATTTGCGTGCCACTGTGATCCTTTCCCTCACCTTAATACCCTTATTTTCTCACCCTTTTCACTCCCATGACCCTTATAATCGACTTTTTTCAGTAGCTCATCCTTCCTGCTTCTCGGCACCCTTTTATGTTTTCTATCACTACTTCCTCCCTTACTACTCATACCCTTATTTTCTCGCTACTTATTCTCACTCCCTCCCTCCTCATTATACCCTTATTTCCACCTCTCTCTTATCCTTATTTTCTCCCTATTTCCCTTCCACTTCCTTATACCGTACTTATTATTCTCCCTTCCTCCCTCCCTTATACCCTTATTTTCTCCCCTTTCCTCCCTCCCTCCTTAACCCTATTTCCCCCCTCCCTTATTCCCTTATTTTCTCCTTTCCTCCCTCCCTATACCCTTATTTTCTCCTCCTTCCTCCCTCCCTCATACCCTTCTTTTCTCCCCTTTCCTCACTCCCTTATCTCGTTCTACTCGAGAAAACTTAACGCCGGCGTGGGAGGCCGATTGGGGGCAAGATAGCGGCTGTTCTCTAAGTTGAAGCTTGTTTGTACCAATTTAGGAAATGATATGAAAGAAGGCGTGTTGATGAGGCGAGGAGTGGGAGGAGGGTAGAAAATGGGGAAATGGTGGGGGTGGGGGTAGTAAAAATGGGAAATGGTGGGGGTGGAAAATGAGAAATGGGGAATGGAAATTGTGGGGAGGGGGGATAGAAAATGGGGAAATGGTGGGGGAGGAGGGTAGAAAACAGGGAAATGGTGGGGGAGGAAGATAGAAAATGGGGAAATGGTGCGGGAGGAGGATAGAACATGGGGAAATGGGGGAGGAAGGTAGAAAATGGGGAAATGGTGGGGGAGGAGGGTAGAAAATTGGGGAAATGGTGGGGTAGGAGGATATTGAATAGGGGAAAAAGGTAGAAAATGGGGAAATGGTGGGGGTGGAAGATAGAAAATGGGGAAATGGTGAAAGAGGAGGGGTAGAAAGGGGAAAAATGAGGGAGAAAGGTAGATGGGGAGAAATGGTCCGGGAGGAGGGTAGAAAATGGGGAAATGGTGGGGGTGGAAGGAAGAAAATGGGGAAATGGTGAAAGAGGAGGGTAGAAAATGGGGAAATGGGAGAGAAAGGTAGTAAATGGGGAAATGGTAAGGGAGGAGGGTCGAAAATAGGGAAATGGTAGGGGATGAGGGTAGAAAATGAGGAAATGGTGGGGGAGGAGGGTAGAAAATGGGGAAATGGTGGGGGAGGAGAGTAGGAAATGGGGAAATGGTGAGGGTGGAGGGTACAAAATGGGAGAATGGTGGGGGAGAAGGATAGAAAATGGGGAAATGGTGGGAGAGGAGGATATAAAATGGGAGAGAAAGGTAGAAAATGGGGACATGGTGCGGGAGGAAGGTAGAAAATGGGGAAATGGTGAAGGAAGGTTGAAAATAGGAAAATGTTAGTAGTTAAGTAGGAAATGGTGAAAATGGGGGATGGTGTCGGGCGGGAAAGATGGTGAATAAGGACCAGTGACTAGAAAATGAGGGAATAATGGCTGTTAATTGGAAGATAGTGCTGATGCGTTGAAATTTAGGGAAATGATGGTGGGATATAGAAAATAGGGATGTGGTGAACGGTCAAGAATGGTAAAGGATAGGAAGCGTTGAAATACGGAAGGTAGCTAGAAAATATAGAATGGTGGAGGAATGGTAGTGTAGTAGAAATAAAGGAAAGATGTAAGGGTGTAGAGAATGGGTGGATGAC
>NW_020869814.1:215300-225805 GCF_003789085.1 Penaeus vannamei | reverse complement strand
ACGCGCGTGCGCGTCTCCCACACCCACTACTGTCACACGCGCTAACATATCCATGCACTGGCAAGCAGCACGGCACGCACGCACAGCACAGCAACAGCAACGCACGCGCGCTGGCGCAATTCGCACACGCGACACACACACAACAGCACACACACACACACACACACACACACACACACACACACCACACACACACACACACACACACCACACACACAACACACACGGACGGACGGACGGACGGGACGGACGCACGGACGGATACAGATAGAATAGATAGATAGATAAATAGTTGATAGATAGATAAGTAGATAAAAAAGATAGAAAGTAGATAGACAGATAAGTAGATAACAAAAATAGATAGATATACACTTGTATATAAGTATGTATATATAAAGAAATGTCTTTATTAATTCATTTTTTGATATTAAAGTTTTTTTTTTTATATATATCTCTAATGCTGACACTGCTACGCGCGTGTGTCGCCGCTTCTGTCCATTTATCGAAGCGGTGGCAATGGGCGGACGATGGGCGGCGGCGAGTGAAGTTGGGCGTTCTGAAGCGACGCCCCAGGGGAGTGGTGTATTTGCATATATCATGTTTGATTTATGTACACATTTTATTTCATTGTATACCAATATTGTATTAAAAAAAGAGCATACAGTTGAAGACATCGTCAAGAAGTTTGAAGTTGGTGATCGACCGCTTTCCACGTTTCGCTCTTCGATGTTATGTATTTTGTCATGATGGAGTTAATCATTCATGCACACACACGCACCACGCACAGGCACACGCATGCACGCGCGCACACGCCACAGCCACAACACACACATACACACAAGCACACACACATACGCACAACACAAGCACACACACACACACACACACACACACACACACACACACACACACACACACACACACACACACACACACACACACACACACACACACACACGCACACACACACACACACACACACACACACACACACACACGCACGCACGCACGCACGCACGCACGCGCGCGCGCTCTCACAAACACGTATATACTGTATATATATGTATACGTATATGTTTGTGTATGTATATACATTAATTGTTTTTAGGTATATATATGTATGTTTTTTTTATGACAATGCGTTTCTGCTGTATTTTTTTATGTAACAACCCATCGCCTTTACTGCAAATATACATTTCATACATTCATATTTTATCTGTCTCCGTATATATATATATATATATATATATATATATATATATATATATATATATATATATATATATGTATGTATGTATTATATATATATATATATATATATATAATATATATATATATTGTTTGTGTGTGTGTGTGTGTGAACATATGTGAACAATATATGTATGAACATATATATATGTGTGTGTGTGTGCGTACGTGCGTGTGCGTGTGCACGTGTGTGTACGTTCATGCTCGTGTGTATGAACCGGTTTCATTTCCCTCCCTTCGCTTCCCCTTCGCCCTCTAAGCTTCATTTCCTCAAGCCCCTTTAAGAAGGCAAAGGCCCCTTCACCAGCTCCTTCTCCTCCTCTTATTGCTCCACCTCCTGATCCTACTTCATTTCCCTCTCCTTTCGTTCCTACGCTTTATAACTTCCTCATTTTTCTTTTCTGCATCCTATTGGTTCTTTCATGTCCAATATTCGTTCTTGCATTATCCTATTCCCTATTATTCTCATCATTTTTTGCACAGTCGGTTCTCTTGAACATCACTATTATATTGATCTCAGTCTTTCTTCACTCTGGATTCATGTTCTATTCCCTCATTATTATGCGTCTTCGCTTAACTTCATATATTGCCAACCATTATTATTGTATCGTTTTTCCCTCACTCACTTAGTACTCCGGGTCATTTTATTAATACGTTTCCCTTCATTAATCGCATCATTAATATAATCCGATTTCTATTCATATATTACCATCAATTAACTATTAATCGACTTCCTTCATTATTTCCATCCATATTAAGTATCGTTTTCCTTCATTATTGATCCAAATCATTATTTTTATCGTCTTACCTATCACATTAATTTCCTATCATTATTATCGTCTTCCTTCATTATTTTGCATTATAAATATTGTTCTTCTTCATTATTCATCATTATTATGTTATCCTTCAATTATTCATCCAATTATTATCGTTTTCCTATCAATATTTACATCATTATTTATCGTATTCCATATCATAATGCAATCACTTGTTAGATCGTCTTCCTTCATTATTTCATTATTATTGTCTTCCTTTCATTAATGCATCATTATTATCGTTTTTCTTTTTTCATTATTGCCATCATTATTATAGCTTCCTTCCATTATTCCAATTATTATTATCGTTTTTCCCTTCATATATTCCTATTCATTATTTATTGTTTCCATTCATTATTTGCCAAATCATTGTTATCGTTTTCCTTCATTATTTACCATCATTAATTTGTTGTTATTCCTTCATAATTCCTCATTATTATCGTCTTCCTTCATTAATCTTCATTATCATATATATATCGTTTCTTTCATTATTTTCCATTCACATTATCGTTGTTACCTTCATATTAACAAGATTAAATTTCGATTAATTATCCGTTTCTTCATTATTCCACTCATTATTATCAGTACTTCTTTCATTATCTCATATCATCTATTATTCGGTTTTTCTATAATTATTTCCACCACAATACATTAATATAGTTTTCCCTTGCATTATTCCAGTCATTATTATTCGTTTTCCACTTCATTATTTCAGCGATTATTATCGGTTTCTTTTCATTGTTCCTCTGTATTATCGTTTCCCTTCATTATTCCCATGCATTATTATCGTTTCTTTCACTTATTCCCATCCTAATTATCGTCTTCCTTCATTATTTCCAATCATTATTAATCGTTTCCTTCACTTATTCCATATATTATTTGTTTTCTTTCATTTCCCGATCTATTATTATCGTTTCCCTCATCATTATTTACCAAATCAATTATTAATATCGTCTTCCTTTCATATTTCATTATTAATTGTCCTTCGCTTCATTAATACCATCCCCATTAATTATTCGTTTCTTTTCATTATTAGCCAGATCATTATTCTAGGCTTTCCTGTCTCTTCCAATTTATTCCCAATTATTATTTATCGTTTTCCTTCATTATTCCATCATTATTATCCGTTTCCTTCATTATTGCCAGATCAAATTGGTTTCATTATTCATTAGTCCCATCATTATTGTTTGTTTTTCCTCATTAATTATCCATCATTATTATCGTCTTCCTTCATTATTTCATCATTATTATCGTTTCTTTCATTATTCCATTATTATCTTCTTCATTAATTCATTATTATCGGTTTTTCCCCTTCAAATTATTTATCAATTGTTAATCGTTTCCTTCATTATTCCATCATTATCGTTTCTTTCATTATTCATCATTATTATCCCTTAATCATCATATATTTTCTTTCATTATTCCAGATTATTATCGTTTTCCTTCATTATTCCAGTCATCATTATCGTTCCCTTCAATTATATTTCATCAATTATTATCGTTTCTTTCATTGTATCCCATCATTATTATCGTTTTCCTTCATTATTCCATCATTATTATCGTTTCTTTCATTATTCCCATCATTATTATCGGTCTTCTCATTTATTCCATCATTATTATCGTCTTCCTTCATTATTCCATCATTATTATCGTCTTTCTTCATTATCCCATCATTATTATCGTTTTCCTCATTATTCCATTCATTATTGTCGTTTTCTCGTTATCTCCATCATTACTTTGTTTTTCCTTCATTATTCCATCATTATTATCGTTTTCCTTCATTATTCATCATTATTATCGTTTTCCTTCATTATTCCAATCATCAATTATCGTTTTCCTTCATTATTCCATCATTATTATCGTTTTCTTCATTATTCCATTCATTATTATCGTTTCCTTCATTATTCCATCATTTATTATCGTCTTCCTTCATTATTCACATCATTATTATCGTCTTCCTTCATTATTCCATCATTATTATCGTCTTCCTTCTCCATTCTGCTTTCGCAATCACCATTATGACTAGCATCCTCTCCCTCGTTTAAGTATAAGACAGCACATTATCACCTTTTCCTCCTCCTCCTCATCCTTATCACCTGTTACCCCTTCTGAATATCAGCACCAGCACCAATACTACCGCTAGCAACATCATTAACACCACTTACGTCATCACTGATGCCAGCACCACCACCCACACCACCACTTACGTCGATACCATTACGTCATCACTGATACCAGCACCACCAACACCACTTACGTCATCAACTGATACCAGCAACACCAACACCACTTACATCACTGATACCAGCACCACCAACACCACTTACGTCATCACTGATACCAGCACCACCAACACCACTTACGTCATCACTGATACCAGCACCACCAACACCACTTACGTCATCACTGATATTACGTCACCCAGCACCAACACACCACTTACGTCATCACTGATACCAGCACCACCAACACCACTTACGTCATCACTGATACCAGCACCACCAACACCACTTACGTCATCACTGATACCAGCACCACCAACACCACTAGCTCTAACGCCAGCCCCACTAACACCATAATCACTAACCCAACACCATTACCGCTTACACTAATAATACCACTAATACCAACACCACAGATACCAGTGCCATCATCACTAACCCCAACGCCGCTAACGCCATCACCACAAACATCACCACCAGCATCACTAACAACAACACCATCATCACTAACCCTGATAGCACTAATGCCAACGCCAACACCACTACCACCATCAACACAAACACCACCACAAACACCATCATTTTCATCATCACCATTACCTCTACCTCCACCTCTTCCTCCTCCTCCACCACCAACACCATTACCACTAACTCCATCATGACTAACACCAACACCAAAAGCACATCACCACCACTATATAACCACCCACCATTTACCAACACCTTACCATTACCACCACCACCACACCATTACCAACATCACCACCATTACCAACATCACCATCATTACCAACATCACCATCATTACCAACATCACCACCATTACCAACATCACCATCATTACCAACATCACCATCATTACCAACATCACCATCATTACCAACATCACCATCATTACCAACACCACCACCATTACCAACACCACCATTACCAACATCACCACTATTACCAACATCACCATCATTACCAACACCAACACCATTACCAACACACCACCAACACCACCACCATTACCAACACCACCACCATTACCAACATCACCACCACTATTACCAACACCACCAGCGCCATCATCATCACCATGGAACCTTTCTCCTCCTGTGAAGGTCAGGCAGCAGTTTTCGCAAATGCTAATATTGACGGACAAGGAAGCGTGTACACTTGCAGGAAATTAATAGAGAGAGAAAGTTCAAAATAAACATTAGAAGAAGACTTAAAAAAAGAGAGAAATCAGAGGCGAGAAGAAATAATTAACTGTATATAGAAATTATTCTAAATTAAAGTTGATTCGTCTGCAGAGGAAGGGATGGAATGCAAAGAAATTGGTACTAATTAGGGAAACTCTCTCTTTCATAAAGCAAAATTAAATTATAGAAATAATAATGAAAATAAAATAAAATTAATTAGATTAAAATTAGATTAAAGGAAAATTAAAGAAAACGTTAAAAGAAACGACTGATCACTAGATTCCGAGAAAAAAGTCCGAGAAAAAATACAACAACAACACCTTTCCTATAGAACTGAGAGATTTATTTAGATAAACTATTATTATATTTCATGGCGTGCTGAAAGAAAAGCCTTTCCCTGTCGAACTGAACTTTGCCCCAGCGGTAGGGGCAGGTGGCAAGAACCTGGGGTGTAATAACCTCACAGGATGGTCAACTCTTATTGCCTCTCTCTCTCCTGCTTCTCCTCCCCCTTACTGTTCACTCTCTTCTCCCTCTCGTATCATCAATCCGACATCTCTCTCGGTATGTCCTATTTTAGGCATTATGCATACATACACGCATGCGAACACTCACATTATACATACACACATGCACACGCACACGCACGCGCGCGCGCGCGCACACACACACACACACACACACACACACACACACACACACACACACACACACACACACACACACACACACACACACACACACACACACACACACACACACACACACACACACACCACACACACACACACACACACCTTACAAGACAAAGAAAAAAAAAACCTTAGCGATACAATTATAATCGAATTGATCATATTAAATCATGGGACTTAAATTTCTTACCTAATGATTTAATGGTTGACTTCTGTCTGTCTGTCTTCTCTCTCTCTCTCCTCTCTCTCTCTCCTTCCCTCTCCCTCCTCCTCCCCTCTCCTCCCTCCCTCCCTCCTCCTCCTCCCTCCCTCCCTCTCCTCTCCTCCTCCCTCCTCCTCTCTCTCCTTTCTCTCTCTCTCCTCTCTCTCTCTCTCTCTCTCTCTCTCTCTCTCTCTCTCTCTCTCCTCTCTCTCTCTCTCTCTCTCTCTCTCTCTCTCTCTTCTCTCTCTGTCTCTCTCTCTCTCTCTCTCTCTCTCTCTCCCTCCCTCCCTCCTCCCTCCCTCCCTTCCTTCCCTCCCTCCCTCCCTTCCCTCTCTCTCTCTCTCTCCTCTCTCTCTCCTCTCTTCTCTCTCTCCCTCTCTCCTCTCTCTCTCTCTCTCCCTCTCCTTCTCTCCCCTCCTTCTCCTCGCTCTCTCTTTCTCTCTCTCTCTCTCTCGTCCTCTCTCTCTCATCTCTCTTCTCTCTCTCACTCCCTGCACCTCTCTCCTCTCTCCTCTCCCTCTCTCTCCCTCTCAAGTCTCTCATAACTCTCTCTCAATCTTTTTCTCATCCTCTCAAATTATCTTTTCTCTCTCTCTGCTCTCTTCTCGTTCGATGTCTCATCAATGTCTCGTCGTGCGGCTCTCTCCGCCCATCATCTCTCTCTCTCTCTCTCATCACACACACACTACACACAGTCTCTTTCAATCATTCATCTCTCCTTTCCTTGCTCTCGTCTCGTCTCTCTCATCGAGTCTCCCTCTCTCTCCTCTCTCTTCCCTCTCGTCTCTCTCTTACTTCTCCTCTCTCCTCTTCTTCTCTTCTCCTCTCTCTTCCTCTTCGTCTCTCTCCTCCTCTTCCGTCTCTCGTCTCTTTTTCACTCTCGGCTCCTCTCGAAGTTTCTCTTAGTTCTCGGCGTCATCTCTCAGTTCTCTCCATCTCTCTTCACCTTCTCCCCTTCCTCACTCCCTCGCTCTCTCAATTTTCTAATTTTTTTGTCTGTTAGTTTTGCTTCTTGGCAAAAAGGATTTGTCACATTTGAGCAAAGATATAGAGATTTTCCGCCTACTGATTTTGCGGTAAGATTCTCTTCAGTGGCTCGGACGTTTGGGGAATTCTATGCCTGATGATTTGTGATGATGGTGGGTAAGATGGTGATCATGATGAGTTGGTAGATGGTGACGGGGTGGTGGATGAAATGATTTAGATAATGACAAACCGAAAATTGTGATAGACCCATTAGAGCGGCTAGTGAGATCTATCCCAGCTTGACCTGTAGTTAAAGCGATACTCTCGCATTGTCATCGACCGCGATTGGCTTTACACCCTTATTTTGATTATCACTAGACTCTTTGAATAACTTACTGCGATGCTTTTTTAAAATGACGAATATTTTAACGAGATTACTGGTCTGGAATCTTTTTTTAAGACATTAATACATATATTTATGTTTTTAAAGTTGTTTTTCCAAACTGCGATTACCGAAAAAGTCAAGGCTAAGAAAACAGAGTATATTTCCAGGAACAGGAAATTACAAAATGGCAGATGTAACTGTGAATATCGGAATACAGGATTTGAAAAGAAGAATGAAAAGTATTATAGAACAAAGAAAATTATGGGCACTAAATATCTTACAGGATCAATAATTTAAGTGGTTAACTCTCTACTCTGTCTGTCTGTCTCTTCTGCCCTCCCCCCCCCTCTTTTTTCTCCTCTCTCTCTCTCTTCATCTTTTTCTTTCTCTCTTTTATCTCTCTTCTCTCCCTACGCCCCTGCGCTCCCTGCTTCTCTCGTCCTCTCTCTTCCTCGGGCATCCTTCGGTATATGCGTCTCGTCCGCCTCTACACGTCTCTCTCTCCTGAATCTCTCTTCTCATCGTTCTCGTCTCGCATCTTCTCCTCTGTCTTCGATCTCGCTCTCTTCGTCTCTCTCTCCCTCTCTCTGCCCTCTCCTCCCTCCCTCTCTCTCCTCTTTCCTTTCTCTCCTCTCTCTCTCTCTACATGTTTGCATTTTCTCTATCATCTCTCTCTCATCCTCTCCTCTCTTCTTCCTCTTCCCTCTCTCTCTCTTTCTCTCGTCTCTACCTCTGCGTCTCCTTTTCTTCATACTCATCTTTCCTTCCTCTCTCTCAGTCCTTTTCTCTCTCTCTCTCTCTCCTCCTAGTCTCTCTCTCTCTCTCTCTCTCTCCTCCTCCTCCCCCCTCCCTCCCTCCTCCCTCTCCCGCCCTCTCCCTCCCTCCCTACACCTCTCTCTCCCATCTTCCGCCTCCCTCCCTCTCTCACTCCACCTCCACCTCTCTTCTCCTGCCTGGTAGCCTCCCACCCTCCTCTTCTCTCCCGTTCTCCGGGCTCTCTCTCTCTTCGTTTTTCAAGACACTACAAATCATTATCCCTCGCTGCATTTCCAGGCCAGGGTAGCCTTGAACCTGATTCCTCCCTTAAATATTTTTCCGTGGGAATTTCATGGTCTTCACGAGGGAATTTCAGTAAATACTAATTTATTGTCGATCATATTCCCCTGAGTGGTGTTTAAAGGCCTTCCGGGATTTGCTCCCTACATCACTAGATATTTATTCTTATACTACCACGATGCACGCGGACGCGATCGGTAAATTATGGGCGCACGGACACACACAACACACAACAGCTGGTACAGTACACACAACACAAACAAACACGACACATTGACATACACACACACACAGTCGTGCCACATGACCCACACACACACACTACACAGCCGTGGCGCGCGCGCATCGGCAAAGGAAAGTCCGCAGACGCAAATTATCTGTCTCGAACGGACGCACCCACATACAAACAGACAATATATATAGTACATCATATATATTATATATAATTAGTTATATCATAATATATATAATATATATTATATATTATATATATGTATACACAACCGACAATTCTTTATTACACACCACACATATGGGTAATTATTTTTATGTGACACACACACACACACACACACACAGATGGTCACACACAACAATAGTCGATCATTTTGTGAAAATTATAGCAGATTGCTTACACACACACACAGCACCACACACGACACGACACAGAGTTCAGAACACAAATGTATTGTATATATATGTATACTTGTACATATATGATATTATATATATATATTATAGTATTATATATAATATTGTTTATATAATACTATATATATTATATATATATATATATATATAATACATATATATATTATATAAATGTTGTGTGTGTGTGTGTGTGTGTGTGTGTGTGTGTGTGTGTGTGTGTGTGTGTTGTGTCGCTCGTCTGTGTATGTGTGCATACATACATGAGCAGACAAGTGAAATCACACATAACATAAATACTACATATGTAATATATATATATATACTAATATGTATAAATATTATATATATATATATATATATATATTGTGTGTGGTGTGTGTGTGGTGTGGTGTGTGTGTTGTGTGTGTGTGTGTGTGTGTGTGTGTGTGTGTGTGTGGGTGTGTTGTGTGTGTGTGTGTGTGTGTGTGTGTGTAGTGTATGGTGTGTGTGTTGTGTGTGTGTGTTGTTGTGTGTGGTGTTTGTTTAAAAATGTATGTGATATATGTGATGTAATTTGCTGAATACCAGTACGTATGTTTATGTATAGTTGATTTTTTCTCTTCTCTTTTTTCCAGTTTCTTAGATGCATTAGCATACAGTACATATATTTATGTGCAGGAATTTGCTCGAGTTTACCAGTGCTTTCACAAGTTACAAATCCCTAAATCCCTTCATTAACACATATGAAAAGTTTGCTTGTGCACATTTCTCCTGCAAAAGCCCCAATTATGCAAGAATTTAATATCTAAAGTCTCTTAAAGAGATTACCATAAACTCGCGCGGTTAATCAAGACATCTTAAACCCCGGCATTATCGGCGTGTTGCTTCTTCGTCCTTTCGTCGCGGGGTTTATTACGAACAGGAAGAACCGGACTAGGAATCAATGAAGCATTTAGAACCGCCAGCTTTAAACTCTGGTCGTCACAGCTGCCACCGATGGTTTCCTCGAGTTCGGGCCTTTCTTATTATCCTTTATTTTATTCCGTCTTTCTTCTGATTGTTCCCCTGAGATCTTCTTCCCGTCTATCTCTCGTATTCCTCC
>NW_020869814.1:187584-205084 GCF_003789085.1 Penaeus vannamei | reverse complement strand
GGGAGAGAGAGAGAGAGAGAGAGAGAGAGAGAGAGAGAGAAGAGAGAGAGAGAAAGAAAGAGAAGAAAGAAGAAAGAAGAAAGAAAGAGAAAGAAAGAAAGAGAGAGAAGAAAAAAAGAGAGAGAAAGAGAGCCAGAAAGAGAGCCAGACACAGAGACTTACACAGACCGAGAGAAAGTAAAAGTGAAAGAGAGGACGAGAAATCAGGCAGCAGGCCCCAATTCCCTCATGCAATAAATCCCGTTAACAAACACTGATGTCCGGCCAATGACCCGGAAAAAGAGAATCACATTTCCGAGAGTATTATCATCACACAAACTCGACTCGCGGAAGTTGCTTCGTCGGGGGAATAATACGATTGGCAGATCACCGTTTCCGTCGTTTGGCTTATGCGGTTATAATTGTCTTTCCGTTATGATGGTGTAATTGGATGATTCAGTTATGTTATTGTTATTTTTTCGATTATTATTGGTATATTTTTTGCTTATTTTCGTTGTATGTTGTGATCATTATTGTTATAATGATTGATGGGTGTGTTGATATGGCTATTCGTGTGGGTTAACGTACATGTATGCATGTTGTGATTATCATCATGTGTACGTATGACTCCGTATGTGTTTGTTGTATTTATTTTCTTTCGTTCAGGAATCTTTTATTTCCTTTCCCTGTTTTCATCTTCCTTTTTATCCAGGGAATGAGGCTGAGCGCAAAGACGAGAGAAAACGATTTATTTTCAATATCATTTCGCAAACAGCGCCTTGCTCGCCGCGTAATAATAACTGCAGCGGTGAATACAGTCGACCTTCATCCTCCCGCCGCTAGTATGTAGCGCTTAACGAGCAAGAACCGCCTGAAAAGGTCACGGGAACTTTCCTTAAAGGTCAGATGCCTCCGCTTGTGAGCTTTCTTGTAACTATGCAAGCACATTCTTCCAATAGGTTCCGCACCGAGAGCTGGAGCGTGGAAAAAAGAAAATGAAAAATGAAATGGGAAAAAAAGAAAGTCGCTATTCAGTCACATATCTGGTTGCGGGAGAGTAATCAGTGTGGGAGGAATAGATAAATGCGGGTAACCCGGAGAAGAAAAGAGAGGGATAAAAATTGGGAAACAAAAACAGAGTGGAAAAAATGACAGGGAAAATAGAGAGAGAGGGAAAAAAGAAGCGAAACCAAAGTCCGCGCCACAACGCCGCCATTGCTCGGAATTTCCACACCACAAACTTACTGACAGTGATTCTCAAAAGGTTTTTCTTAGCGCCAATCAGCTGCCATTGGACTGTTGCTTATTTTTCATTATCCCCCCCTTTTCTTCAAGAGACGCAGAAGCGGTTGCCACTCATTTCAGCCGCCGGTTCTTTGAAAAGCGGCGCCAACGCGTCGCGACTCGCCCGCCTGACTTTGGCTTTGGTGTCGGTGCTTAACGTGTTCGTCTGCGCTTCTGTCTGGTGGACTGGTTGGACTTTTTCTACTTATTGGATGTAAATGTTTCAAAATCCTTAAATCAGTAATGAGTTTTCCGGATTAAGGTAGAAACATTACTGTACATATAAATTAATGATCATATATATATATATATATATATTATTATATATATAATATATATAATGTATATATATATAATATATATATAATATATATATATATATATATATAGTATATATGTAAATATTTGTGTTTATATTACAATTATATAGGTATTATGTATATGCAATATTATATGTAATGTATAAGATGTATATATACACCACCGCATGCGAATGTAGACACACTGAAAAAACGGATAGGTTTTATATAGAAACAGATATAAACGTGCAACAATATGCTATCCCGTGCCCTCTCCAAATAAAAATACGTGTACTAACTCTGCTACAATATATCCCTTTATATGGCCGTCCCTTGCCCTCGTGTTTGCTGTGTTGACTTGTATGTGTATGTGTTTGAGAAAGACAGATGCGGCAAGCATCCATCTTACAATCCGGCAGCGCGCATGACTGCTGATAAAATCCTACTCGACAGCCCCAGTAGGACGTCCTAGAGTCTATTGAGATAAGCAACTGCCTTAATCCAGGAATGAAAACATATCTACATCTCACTGCCTGCTATCACGAAGTCAGGGACGAGGAGGAAAGAGAGAGAAGGTGTAGGGATGTAATGGGGGAGATAGAGAGAGGAGAGAGAAGTAAACTGGGAGGAAGGAGAGCAGAGAGGAGAGACGACTAGGAGACTGAGAGGGAATTGAAGAGGGACGATGATTTCAAATCGATATCTAAGAAGACGAGAAGAGAGTGTCTGAAACACTCTGAGTGTGCCCGCCATTATAGTACTGTGAGTTATAACGGTAAACCTCTATAACTTCATAAAAATTCCAGCTAACAATCTCAATGCCTTGTTGTTAGTGTGGTGGATGGTGTGTGTGATAGGAGAGGAAGAAGAGAGATGTCGGACCAGCACCTTTGAATACGATGAGAGAACACGAGATGAGAGAGAGATGACCGAGACGAGGCTTACGGATGACGAGAGAGGACAAAGAAGAGACGGAGAAGAGAAAGAGAGGAAGGAGAACCCAAAGAGATTAGAGAGATGAGATTACGGATGCAGCCACCGAGAGAGAGAGAGCGAAGAGAGAGAGGAGAGAGAGAAGAGAGAGAGAGACGAATAGTGAGAGATGAGAGATCGCAGAGAGAGAGTCATGCTGTTTACTGTGCTGAAGTGTAGAGAAGAGTGCTTTTACATCACCGTGTGCGGCTGTTTCCGGGGGTGTCCTCTGCCTAGTTTTTGTCCATGCACTGCTAGCGGTGCTACGTATCTCCTCCCCCTACCCCGCGAACCCACAGGGTGTCATACGTACATGGGCGTCAATGTGCAGCTCCAAGAGTCAGATAAGGATAACCGAGTCTTTTTTCATAATCATTCCGCAACACGGAGGCTGGACGGCCTGAAATGACGTATCCTCCACCCGGGCGTGACTTATCTTCTCTAACCGTTCGGATCATCTTTCGAGACTAGTTTATCGAGGAGCATGGGGACGGGCGGGGGTAATAAGGGGGAGGGGATGGAGGTGGGGAGAGGGAAGAGGAGGTGAGGGAAGGGGAAGGAGGAGGTTCGAGGCGAGAGGGAAGGGAAGGTGAGGGAAAGGTGGAGGTGAGGGACGAGGGAGGGAGAGGGGAAGTGGGGGTATGAGGGGAGAAGGGCGAATTTACTAAGGTGCAGGGAGATGGAGGAGGAGTGAGGAGTGGAGCCGGTAGGAGGTGAGGGAAGGTGAAGAGAAGCGTCAGAGGGGAGCAGGGAGTGGGGGAGCGACTCGAGCAGGTAGATGGCAGGCGCGTGAAGGGAGAAGGTCGAGCGAGGAATGGTGTCATGGGAGAACGGGTGCAAGCGGACGGAGGGAGGGCAAAGGAGGATGGGGAGAAAGGAAGGAGTGGTCAGGCGGATGACGAAGGACGACATGGAACGGACGAAAGGAGGGAAGGACTGTGGCCAAGATGGCGAGCGAAGAGGTATTAGGCCAGGGAGGAGTTGAAGGGTGGAGCAGCGAGCGATAGGTATGAGGGAGCGGATGAGACGGAATGGAGGGAGAGAGGAGACGATTAGTAGATGGAGTGACTCAGCTGAGAAGGGTTATAGGCGAACTTTGGAACTTCGGGGCCAATCGTCAATGGGAGACGTACCTGAGATTCGATGGAAGAAAGAGAGCAACTAGGTAGTAGAGATGTAAGATAGTTAATTAAATTTGATTAAGGCGGAAGAAAATATGGCCTGCCACGTGAGGGAAGACTGGGGAAGTGCTGTAGTGCAGCGAGAAAGGGGTGAGCGTGACGTGATCGGGTGAGGGGAGAGTAGGGAGAGGAGGTAAGGTCAGAAGTTTAAGAGCTAGGGAAGATAACGATGAGGGTAGTTTTGTTAAATATGATGTCATGCGCTTAATTCATCATGATATTTGTTATACTGATCAGGTCCCCTTCTCCTACCTCCTCCCTCCTCATCATCCATCAAGCTCATCCATGGCAGTTCATCTATCATCTGTGCGTCATTATTCCGATTACCAGAGTATCATCACTCCCTAATGCGCATGCTGTCATTATCAGTCCTCGTCACACATAAATCTCAACTCTTCCAATCATCATCATTCAATCAACTCCATATTCTTTCACTGTAATCGTGCCTATTGCCTTGACTCGCATATGTTATTAGTTGTTTATAATCATCGCTCAGTAAACATGCTTGTCTTACTTTCCCGGTGTATTCAATCTGATATTACTCCATTTATAAATAATTTAGTCTAATCACATATTTATTTCAATTCAATTTATTTGGCATAGCACTGAAATAGGAGAGGAATTCCTCTCAGTATACTCGACATTTTATTAAATTTGATTTCTTGTCTTTGGCACATTCCTTGCAGAGGAGGATTGCAAGAAATAGAACTTAACACCTTTACGTACCAGGAAACTCTCTGCTTCCACCTGACATATTAGCATGTGGCGACGATGTAAACTCTCCTCCTAGGTACCTTCAGTCCATCGCCCCTAAGTCATGTGCCCCGCCTATATGAGCTTGTCGTACCATCTCAACGTAATTTAAGCGTTGAAATTTTGGCTCAATCAAGTTCGGATACGATATTTTGATGCAAGCCGATAGCTTCAGCACTGCGCCCATGTCGTATTTGGAGTATTAGTATTGTTATTAGTATTTCTCTGTAGTAGAACTTCCCAGACGTGCATTTCGTGCCGTATCTAGTTATTGTCACCGGCAGGCTGTTATAGTCATTCTCGTATTGTTTTTCCTTTGCCTATTTATACCTTAGTATCAACCACCACCAGTTTAGTAAAATTAGGTTTATGTGGTTTCCGTAATGAGTTTATTCATCGCCTACTTATCTTTGCTATACCAATGAATTCCCGATAACAGACGTCCCTCGTGATGTTCCTTGTAATGTATCATCCGTTAATAGCCTTCGTAAAGAATTGGCTTCATATGCGTCATATTACCGAAAGCGCGACTTGCGTTTCCTCTGGTCCTACTACAAAAGCAGAAACCCTCAACTTTAAAAACATCATTCCCCCTTACTTCTCTCTCTCTCTCTCTCTCTCTCTTCTCACTCTCTCTCTCTCTCTCCTCTCTCTCTCTCTCTCTCTCTCTCTCTCTCTCTCTCCTCTCCTCTCTCTCTCTCTCCTCTCTCGCTCTTTCCCTCTGCGCTCTCTCTCTCTCCTCTTCTCTCTCTCTCCTCTCTCTCTTCTCTCTCTCTTCTCTCTCTCTCTCTCTCTCTCTCTCTCTCTGCTCTCCTCTCTTCTCTGCTCTCTCTCGCTCCTCGCTTTCGTTCTCTCTCTCTCTCTCTCGTTCTCTCTCTCTCCTCTCTTTCTCTCTCTCTCCTCTCGTCTCCTCTCTCTCGCTCTCTCATTCTCTCTCCTCTCTCTCTCTTCTTCTCTCTCCTGCTCCTCTCTCTCTCTCTCTCTCTTCTCTCTCTCTCTCTCTCTCTGCTCGTCTCTCTCTCTCTCTCTCTCTCTCTCTCTCTCTCTCTCTCTCTCCTCTCTCTCTCTCTCTCTCCTCTCTCTCTCTCTCTCTCTCTCTCTCTCTCTCTCTCTCTCGCTCTCTCTCCTCTCTCTCTCTCGCTCTCTATCTCTCTCTCTCTCTTACTCGCTCGTCTCTCTCTCTCTCTCTCTCTCTCTCTCTCTCTCTCTCTCTCTCTCTCTCTCTCTCTCTCTCTCTCTCTCTCTCTCTCTCTCTCTCTCTCACTCACTCACTTCACTCCTCACTCACTCACTCACTCCACTCACTCACTCACTCACTCTTTCTCCTCTCCTTCTCTCTCTCCTGTCAGTCCCTCTGCTCTGCCTCTGCCTTCTCTCTCTCATCTCTCCTCTCTCTCTCTCTCTCTCTCTTGCCTCTCTCTCTCTCTCTCTCTCTCTACTTCTCTCTCTCTCTCTCTCTCTCTTTCTCCCTCTCTCCCTCTCTCCCTCTCTCTCCCCTCTCTCCCTCTCTCCCTCCCATCCGCTCCCTCGCGTCCCTCGCTCCTCCCCTCCCTCCCTCTTCCTTCCTTCCTTCCTCTTCCTTCCTTTCCCTCCCTTTCCCTCTACCTTCTCCATCTCCCTCTCTCCCCCCCTCTCTTCTCTGTCTATCTTTCCCTCTCTTTCTCTTCCCTCCTCTTCCCCCTCTATTCTCTATCTCTCTCTCTCTCTCTCTCTCTCTTCTCTCTCTCTCAGTCTCTCGTCCTCTCTTCTCTCTCGTCTCTCATTCATTCTCTCTCTACTCTCTCTCTTCTCTTCTCGCTCTCTCGTACTACTTATTCACCACCCGCATTGTCATCCAGCGGCCACGACCTTCAATTATAAGACGACACTTCGAAAGTCATTCTGTTGAAGGGTCGTGTCAGGAGAGGCTTCGGCGAGGCGACAGGCAAGACTCTCGTGAAAGATTCCCGAAGTGTTGTTCCGTTCTCGACTCAATCGTGTATGGAAAAAGCCCGCTCGACAGGAAGGTGAAAAAATGGCCAGGAGGAGGGAGGAAAGAGGAGGGAGGGGAATGCGAGGTGAGGAACGTGGCCGAGGGAGTGATAGGAGGGCAGAACGTGGGAGGGAGGCGATGGAGGGGCAGGAACGTGGTATGGCGGGAAGGAGGTTAGGGAAGGATGGAGGAGTGTGGGAGTCAGTAGAGCTAAGCAGTGGCAATAAATGGATAGGTAAGCGCATGAGGTATGCGGAATTGACACACCACACACACACACACACACACACACCACACACACTACACGACACAACACACAACACACACACACTACTACACACACACAGCCCACACACACACACACGCACGTTTTTGCACAGCTGATGAGGCCTAAAAAGAACATGCCATTGTGTGAGGGCGCGCACAGCAAATGTTTTCTCATTTCTCTCTGTCTGTCTGTCTGTCTTTTTAGAGCAAGACATGTTCGTTATGTCGTATTTGCTTTTATTTGTTTGTTTGGTTGGTGTCATTTGTTAGGATTTTATTTATCATTTTCCCGCATGATCTCTCTTTCTTTTCTTTTTGTCTTTGTCTTCCATTTTCTCTCCCCTCCTTTTCCCTGCCCTTCCTCTCTCTCCTCTCCACCCGGCCCCTCTCTCTCTCCTCTCTCTTCTTTATCCATCATCAATCAACACTCAGTATTATAATCTACACTTCACACACACTATACTATACCATATTGCCGTGCATATACTACGTATAAACCTTTCATATATAATGATCTATATATATATAGTATATATATATTACTACTATATACACACACACACACACTACACCACACATACATTATATGCACACACGCAACGCAACTCACGCACGCACGCACGCACGCACGCACGCAAACCACCCACTCCACCCACCCACCACCACCCAACATCCCACACACACACACACACACACACTACACACACACACACCACACACACAAACACCCACACACAACCACACAACACTCACACACACACTGCACTACCACACTGATAAGAGCCGAATGATGGCCCTACAGTATGGAGATGGCGAGTTTAGGTTCGAGGTATAGACAACCACAGATGTCTGCCTCTAGTATGCATATATATTGCGCCCTAAGATCGCTCTGAGTTACGTCAAGGTATCATGTAGCACCCCGGGTGACGAACAAGGAAGCGCTTCCATAAATACATCCAGCTACTTGCCGGAAGTGGGTTAGACTGAACTAACATTGTGAGTGTCCCTCGCTAATGCTGTTGATCGTCTGTTATGTCAGCAGAAAGAGAGATCCATGGAACAGGGGAAGCATATTGGCTGTCAGGCCGTTATATGATATGTATATGTATGTGATGAGGCTGATGGTATGAGCCGATGTGACAAACGCAGGGTAAGTATAATAAGTATAAATAATTGCTTAAGAATAGTAGTAATTTGATATAGAATATAGCTGCAGTTCACACACGCATAACGCACGCCGACACGCCGCACACACACACCACGCTACAGCGCTAATCACGCACACGCACACCGCACACACCCACACGCACGACGCACCGCCGCACACGCACACGCACCACGCACAAGCACACGCACACGCACACGACACACGCGAACGCCACACCACACACAACACACACACACACACACACAATCACACAACAGCACACACACACACAACCCAACACCACACACACCACTACCACGACACACACACAACGCATCATTATAACTAATATATACTTTATATATATATGTAGATACTCTATATATATAATTTATTTAATGTATTTATTGTTATAATATATCAATTATAGTAAATCATGTATGGTATTTAATATGTAATTACGTCAGTACTACTATTATCTATTCTACATGTATATTGCATCACGTATATGGTTAAGAAGTACTATACATATGGCCTCGAATATATAATCTGTTTGTGGTAGATCAAATATACAACAAGAAAGTAAAAGAAAATAAAGGAAGGCAGAGTAGAGTTGCGCAAGATAGTTGACTTTTCCTGTCCTTCTTTAAGTCGCCTGTGAGTGGTGCTGTCTTATCAAGCATGAGGCTTAATAGTGTGAGCTGTTACTCATTATCTCCCTCGAAGTCCATTTCACCTCCTCCTATTCTCCCTTGGCCAGTCTTCTCTTTCCTTTCCTTTCGTCTTTTAATTGCTTCCAGCACTTTACCAAGTTTTGCCGTTCTAGAATTCACAGCAAGGATTGCGGAGATGGCAGACAGTTGCCAATGCACATTTTCCTGCATATGCACCAGCGCAGTTCTTGACCATTCTCTGTTGACATTCTCTCTCTCTCTGATCATTCTCTCTCCTCTCTCCCGCTCTCTTACTCTTCTCTCTTCTCTCTTCTTCTCTACTCTCTCTCTCTCCTCTCTCTGCTCTCTCTCTCTTCTCTCTCCTCTCTCCTCCTCCTCTCTCTCTCATCTTCTTCTCTCTCTCTCCTCCTCTCTCTTCTCTCTCTCTCCTCTCTGCGCCTTCGTCTCTCTTCTCTCTCTCCCTCTCGTTCCTCCTCCCCTCCCTCACCTCCCTGTCGCCTCCCTGCCCCTCCCTCCGGCTACCCTGCCCACTCCCCGCGATACATACTAGTACTGCATCCACGCACAAGTACTTCGGATACCCTTTGTGAAAAATTTTCCTATTCGCTCGGTCCCGTGGTATTCGAAGCGGGAGATATTGCGCGAGGGGTTATTTGCTCCACTTGCTCTCTTTGCGCTCTCCTCAGGGATCCAAGTTCATTCGCTTGGTAAAGGGATATATGTATGGTGCATGGCCGCGGCAGGCGGGGTTTCTGGAGCTCTCCGTGAGGCCTGTACAGAGGTTCACTGACCCCACGCCCATAAGAAGCCACCTTTTCCTTTCACCATTCACGGGTTCTTTTCCTGTCTCTCTTCTTCTTCTTCTCTCTTCTATCTTCTTCTTCCTCTCTCTCTCTCTCTACATACTCTCTCTCTCTAGCTCTCTCATCTCCTCTCTCTCATGCTCTCTCTCTCTTCTCGTCTCCTTCTCTCTCTCTCTCTCTCTCTCTCTCCTAATTATCTGTCTTATATGCCTAATCTATCTCTGATCTATCTATCTGTCTATGCTGTTTGTCTCTATCTCTCAGTCTTTCTTTCCATTCTTTTTTCTCTTGCTTTCTGTCTCTCTTTCTCTTTGTGCATTTCACCCTCTCTATCTAAAGTCCTTTGTATGTTTTGCTATATGGAAGAGAGAAATAGAGAGAGAGAGACAGGAAAATGAAAAGAGAAAAGAAAAGAAAAAGGAAAAGGGAAGAAAGAAAAAGAAAAAGGAAAAGAGAAAGAAAGAAAGAAAAAGGANCATCATCATTTCTATTATTATGAATTATGGTTTATTATCATTACGATTATTATTATCAATTATCATTATAAATTTTTATAATTATTATAAATTGTCATCATCATCATCATCATGATTACTATATTATCATTATTATATTATTTTTCATTATTTTCATGATCATTCATTCACTATCATGCGGTCATTACCATAACCATCCTCATTCCATTATCATTATCCTTTCTTCTCTCATTCTGCATATTTACTCCTTTCCACCACGTTCTCCCAGAACCCTATTCCTCTTTCTTCTTTCTCTTACTCTCCTTCCCTATGAACCGCTTTCCTCCTCCTCCTCCTCCTCCTCCATCCTCTCCCTCCTCCTCCTCCTCCTCCTCCTCCTCCTCCTCCTCGCTCCTCCTCGCTCCTCTGTCCTCTTCTCCTGGTCTACAGCTTCCTGTTCCCCCTTCTTCCCCCTCCTATTCACGACCCTCTTCATCCCAACCCCTCTGCCCCTTCCTCTTCCCCCCTCCCGCCTAATCTCATGCCTGCTTCACTCAATGCACCCCTGCTTACCCCCCCCCTCCCCTCCCTAGCATCAACCGTCCTAGGACTTCCCCGCCTTCCCGCCCTCCCCCTACGCTTCTCAATCCCTAACCATCCGCCCTTTTCCGCTTCCTATCCTCCCTCTCTTCCTTCAGCTGTTATCCTTCTTCCGTTCCTCCTTAGTTCCCCTTCCTTTCCCTCCCCTCCTAGCCCCTTCCATTCCCTCCCTCCCTACCCTCTTTCCTTTCCCCTTTCTCCCCTCCATTTCCCTTCTCCCTCGTCTTCCCCGCTTCCTTTCATCACCCCCCCCGCCAGTCCGCATGCCTTCCCCCCCCCTCCTTCCATGCCACTACCACCCTCGCAGTCCTATCCTTCCCCTTCCCCTCCGCTCCCCCTCCCTTTTTTGCCATTACCACCCTCGTAATGTGCGGGAAGTCCCTTATCCTCCCCTCCCCTCCCCATCCCTTTATCTCCCTCTCCCTCTTTCCCCCTTCCCTCAACCACCCAACCTTTCGGCAATCTAACCCCTCCATTCCCCCCACCAGTACCAGAACTTGCAATATAGCCCTCCCTTTCCCTCCCCAATCCTCCCTCCTTCGCCGCGCTCCCCTCTCCCCTTTACCATCCTCCTCCTTCTCCCTCCTCTCTCTTTACCATCCTCGCCACCCTCCCATCCTCCTCTTCCCCCCTTATCCTCTCTACCCTCCCTCCTTCCCGCTCCTCCCGCTTATCACCCACGGCCTCCCTCCTCTTTCGCTTAACCCATTCCCTCCCTCCCCCTATCCTCCCAACCCCTTACCTCCGCCCTCCTCCCCCCTCTCCCCTCTCCCCAGCCCTCCCTTCCATGCAGCCACCGAATAACGCACAATCTCTCGCTCAATTCAAATTAATGAGATTTTGACTGGATGGTAATTAAGCTAAACTCGGCGCTTCTCGGGTCTAGCCGCCTCCTCGCGGTCAGAAGGCGTCTTTTCCAACCGGCGTGCCACGGGGCGCGCCTCCTCGTCTTTCCTCGTCTTCCTCTTCTGCTTCTTAATGCTTCTTTCGCTTCTGGTTCTATTTCGTCCCGTCGCCCTTCCCTCGTCTTCCTCTTCTGCTTCTTATGCACTTCTTCCTTCTGGTTTATTTAAGTCGTCGCCTTCCTCGTCTTCCTCTTTTCTGGCTTCTTATGCCTTCTTCTTCTGGCTTCTATGTAGTCGTCCGCCTTCCTCGGCTTCGCCTCTTCTGCTTTCCTCGTCTTCCTTTCTTGCTTTTCTTTCTTGGTTCTTGCTGCTTCTTTTTAGTCGGTCGCCTTCCTGCCGGCTTCCTGCTTCTGCTTCCTCGTCTTCCTCTTCTGCTTTTCTGGTTTTCTTCCCTGCTGTGCTTTTAGTCGTCGCCTTTCCTCGGCTTCTCTTGCTCGTTCCTGCTTTCTTCTGGTTCTTTTTAGTCGTCGCCTTCCTCCGTGCTCCTCTTGCTTCTTCTGCTTCTTCTGCTCTTCTTCCTTGCGTTCTTTTTAGTCGTCGCCTTCCTCCGTGCTCTCCTCGCTTTTCCTTTCCTGGTACTCTTCTGCCTTCTTCTTTCTTCTACCCTATTTAGTCGTCGCCTTCCTTCGTGCTCCTCTCTGCTTCTTCTGGTTCTTCTGCCCCTTCTTCTTCTGGCACCTCGCACTATTTAGTCGTCGCCTTCTCGTGCTCCCTCTGCCTTCTTCCCCTCGTGTTCTGCTCCTCTTTCTGGTCATTTAGTCGTCGCCTTTCTTCGGCTCCTCTCTGCTTCTTCTGTTCTTTCTGCTCTTATTAATTTCTGGTTCTAGTTTAGTCTTCGGCCTTCCTTCCGTCTCCTCCTCTGCTTCTTCTGGTTCTTCTTGCTTCTTTCCCCCTTCTGGTTCTTTTTAGTCGTCGCCTTCCTCCGTGCTCCTCTCTGCCTTCTTCCTCGATCTTCCTGCTTCTTCCTTCTTTCTTCTCTCGTTTTTTTTTTTTTTCTTCTGGTCTATTTAGTCGTCGCCTTTCCTCCGTCTTCCTCTCTGGCTTCTTATGCTTCTTCTGCTTCTTCTTCTGGTTCTTTTTTAGTCGTCGCCTTCCTTCGTGCTCCCTCTCTGCTTCTTTTTTCTCTGGTTCTTCGTGCTTCTTCTTCTGGTTCGTTTTTTTAGTCGTCGCCTTCCTCCGTGCTCCTCTCTGCTTCTTCTCGCGTTCATTCTGCTTCTTAATTCTACTTTCTTCTTCTTCTGTTCTACTTAGTCGTCCGCCTTCCTTTCGTGCTCCTCTCTGCTTTCACTGGTTCTTCTGCTTCTCTTTCTGGTCTTCCTTCTTGAGTTGTCGCCTTCCGATTTCCGTAGCTTCCCTCCTCTGCTTCTTTTTGACTGGTTCTTCTGCTTCCTTTTCCTTCTGGTTCTAATTTTAGTCGTCGCCCTTCCTCCGTGCTCCCTCTCTGCTTCTTCTGCGTTCTGCTTCTTTCTTCTGGCCGTTCTTTTTAGTCGTCGCCGCCTTCCTCCGTGCTCCCCTCTCTGCTTTCTTTTTCCTGGTGCTTCTGCTTCTTATTTTCTTTCATATCTTCTGGTTACTTTAGTCGTCGCCTTCGTTCCGTCTTCCTGTCTTCTGGTTCTTATGCTTCTCTTCTGGTTTTTTTAGTCGTCTGCCCTTCCCGTGCTTCCTCCTCTTCTGCTCTTCTTAAACCCTTCTATTTTGGCGTTTTTTTTCTTCTTTTTTTTTTTTTTTTTTTGTTGTTTTTCTTTCCTTTTTGTATTTTTTATTTTTGCTCGCTTCTTTTTCCTGCTTTCTCTTCTGCTCTTCTTCTGATATTTTTAGGCGTTGTCGCCTCTCTAGCGCTCCTCTTTCTGCTCGCTTCTTCTGGTTCTTTTTAGGTGTCGTGTTTGCTTTTCCTGCTTTCTCCTTTCTGATTCTGGTCTTTCTTAATTTTGCTTTTCCTGCTTCCTTGCTCCCCCCTCGACTTTCTTCTTCTTCTTAATCGTCGTATTTTTTTCGTTTCCTGCTTTCTCTTCTACATCTTTCCTTCCTTCTTCTTCCTCTTCTTCTTCTCTCTTCTTCTTCTTCTTCTTCTTCTTCTCTTCTTTCTTCTTCTCTTCTCTTTCTTCACCTCCCTTTTTTCCTTTGTTTGCCCTTTATCCTTCCCTCCCTTTTCTTTTTCTTTCTTCTCCGTCGTCGTCCGCTGATATTTTTTTCCCATTTCTTCTATTTCTGTTTCTACTTTATTTTTTTCTTCTTCTGTTTTGCTTCTGCTTCTTTTTCTGCTTTTCTACTTTCTTATTCTTCTCACTTTCCTCCTTTAATTTCCTTGTATTCTCTCTTTTTTCCCCTGTTTCTGCATCAGCTTCGTCCTATTTCTTTTATATTCCTTCTCTTTACCTAACGTTCTCATCCGTATCATCCTTCTGCCTTATTCTACTTCTCCTTTCCCTTCCCATTTCACGAAAACATTAAATCACATAAATTAACCAAACAAATACACTTACTTTCATACTGATGAATGCAAGGGCATCTCTGTCTTACCTGCAAGGAATAAAAAGTACATTATTAGCATAAAATAAAATAAAATAAATAAAAATATGTTATAGCGATGGACATAGTTACACGCACAAAAATGCACATACACAAACGCAAACATACACACGCGTACACACACACCACACACACCCTCCTCTGTCCTCTCCCTCTCTCTGCTCTGTCCCTCCTGTCCTCTCTCTTTCTTCTCTCTCTCCTCTCTCTCTCCCTCCCCTCTCTCTCTCACTCTCTCTCTCTCTCTCTCTCTCTCTCTCTCTCTCTCCTCTCTCTCTCTCTCTCGTCTCTCTCTCCTCCCTCCCTCTCTCTCTTTTCCATTCTCCTCTCGCCATCTCTTCGCAACTCCCGAGATTCAAGTGTGATTATGATTAACCCAAATTTTGATTAACACAAATCCCTTTCGCGTCTGAGCACCGAGATCGGCAGCTAAAATACAGGGAGTCGCTACTTACCTCCTCCTCTGTCTCCCTCCTCTATATCTCATTCGCTCCTGCCCTCCTCCCCTCCCTGCCCTCTCTCCCTCTCTCCTTCATCACCCTTCCCTTCTCTTATCCCTCTCCCTCTTTGCCCTTCTCGCATCCTCTTGTATCACTCACTCTCTCTCTTACTCCCTCCTTTCCTATCTCTCGCTCCACAACCCCTTCTTTCTCCTACCCTCCCCTCCCCAACCCCTTCCTTCCCTCCCCTCAACCCTTCCTTCACTCCCTCCCTCCCTCCCCATACTTCCCTCGCCCCTGATCCCCTTCTCTCCCCCCCCCTCCCCCTCTCCCCCCATTCTCTCCTCCTCGCCTCGTCATCATCACCCGCCTCCCCTCCATCCCATTCCTCCTTCGCCGGAGTCTCGATCCCTCTCCATCACGCTGCACGCAAGTGGTAATTCTCATCTCTACTTCATCAACACAGCCAACATCTTAGCTTCATTTTCCCGTCTTTATTTTCTTCTTTTTTTTCCCGTTCTTTATTTTATCTTATTTTTCCCCGTCCCTTTATTTTATTCTTCTTCTTTTATCCCGTCTCTTTATTTTATTCTTATTTTTTTTTCCCGTCTCTTTATTTTATTCTTATTTTTTTCCCGTTTCTTTATTTTATTCTTATTTTTTTTCCCCGTCTCTTTATTTTATTCTTATTTTTTCCCCGTCTCTATATTTTTATTCTTATTTTCCCGTCTCTTTATTTTTATTTTTTTTTTCCCGTCTCTTTATTTATTCTTATTTTTTTCCCGTCCTCTTTATTTTATTCTTTTTCCCGTCTCTGTTTTTATTCTTCTCTTTTGTCTCTTTATTTTATTCTTATTTTTTTCCCGTTCCCGTCTCTTTATTTTTATTTCTTTTTTCCCCGTCTCTTTATTTTATTCTTATTTTTTCCCCGTCTCTTTATTTTATTCTTATTTTTTCCCGTCTCTTTTTTATTTTTTTTTTTTCTTGTGTTCGTGACGTTTTCTTCGGCTGATGAGTTTAACGGAATGATTTCATATCGATCGAGGAATGTGTTTGTGATTTTTTTTATTTTTTTGTTTAATTACCTTACATATTTTGTGTGCATGTGCCTATGTATATGTACATTTACACGGACGCACATGCACACATGCATACACACACATATATACGCACACACACACACACACACGTATATATTGAAAGTTTTTTCCCTTTATGTCTTTCATCTCAACTTCTTCTCAGTCCTTCCTCCTCCTCCTCCTCCTCCCCTTTCCTCTCCTTCCCATCTCAATAATCATGCCTCCCCCAATCCTCCCTCCGGCGCCTTCACTTCCCCACCTCCCCCTCTCTGCCCCCCCCCCCTTTCTATTTTCCCACTTCCTCCCTTTTGTCGCCATCATCTTCCCCCACTTCCCCCACTCTGCCTATCCCCTTCTACTTCCCCCACTTCCCCTCTCTCCGTCGCCTTCACTTCCCACTTCCCTTTCTCTGCCTATCCCCTTCTACTTCCCCACTCCCCTTCTCTCCGTCGCCCCACTTCCCCCTTCCCCCTCCCTTCCCCTCCCCCTTCGTAGGTAACGACTTCGCACCACATCTGAGTTCACCCTCGAGTCGTACGGAAGGCTTCGAGATGGATGAATATTTTAGCTTCACGAGTCACCCCATCAACCCCCCCCCCCATCCCCGTCAACCCTCCCCACCCCCGTCAACCCCCTATCCTCCGTCATTTCCCTCTCCCCCTCCCCCCCCCCCCGCCATCAACCCCCCAGCCCGTCAACCCCCCCCGTCAACCCCTCTATCCCCATCCCCCCATCCCCCGTCAACACCCCCCAACCCCCCCATCCCCCATCACCTCCCCATTCCCCGTCAACCCCCCAATCCCCCGTCAACACCCCCCCATCCCCCTCAACCCCCCATCCCCGCCATTTCCCTCTCCCCCCCCTCCGGCCTTCAACCCCAACCCACCCGCACGAGGTCCCTGCAGGACTCTCTATAATGAAATCTTTGTGCGCGAGAGAAACGGGAGGGGGGGCTAGGGGTTTGCCTCTCCCCCCCTCCCCCTCCTCTTTCTCTCCTGGTTCCCCTACTATCTTCTCTCCTTTGCTCGCTCCCCTATGTTCTTCTCCCTAGCATCCTCCCTCTTCTTCCTTTCTTTACTCTCCATTCTCTCCCCCGCCTCCTCTCCCTATTCTCCACCATCTCCTATCTCTCCTCTCCTCATCTCCATCATCCACCAATACTTTTCCTTCCTTCCCCGGATTCCTTCCCATTTCTCCCTTTCTCTCCCAACATCCTCCCTCCTTCCTTCCCCCCCTCTCTCTCTCTCTCTCTCTCTCTCTCTCTCTCTCTCTCTCTCTCTCTCTCCTCTCTCTCTCTCTCTCTCTCTCTCTCTCTCTCTCTCCACTCCCCCACCCCCCATCTCCCATCCTTCCCACACACCCCTACTTCTCCCTTCCCACCCCACCCCTCCTTAGCTTCCACCCTCCCCTTTCTCTATCCCTCTTCTCCTCTTTCCCCTC
Organism: Penaeus vannamei; assembly: GCF_003789085.1. Taxonomy (NCBI): domain Eukaryota; kingdom Metazoa; phylum Arthropoda; class Malacostraca; order Decapoda; family Penaeidae; genus Penaeus; species Penaeus vannamei. The sequence continues at coordinate 188,308 of NW_020869814.1, read as the reverse complement.
TCTCCCTCCCTCGCCACCCGCCCCTCACCCCCCCCTCCCCCTGCACTCAATGTATAATGACTCTTGCCGGCTGAATTCTATCATTTTCTATCAAAGTTTGAATATGAAAGCGCTGTTTGTCTCCCGGGCTTTACGTCGCGGAGGGTCGAGAGTGACCAGCGGCCGAAATCAGGAGAGCCGCAAATGAACGAGTGAACGAGTGAACGAGTGAACTGGTGTCTTTCCCCCGATTTTGCTGTGTGCTCTCGCTACCTTGCTCGCTCGCTCTTTCTCTCTTTCTCTCTCTCTCTATCTCTTTCTCTTTCTCTTTCCCTTTCTCTTTCTCTTTCTCTCTCTCTCTCTCTCTCTCTCTCGCGTTTTTTTTTTTTTTGTTTGTTTCTGGTCCGGTTATAGTTTCTGTTATTTGTGTTTGCTGTTTGGTTCTTCTTCCCTTTTTTCGTATCTATTGATATTTCTTTTTTTTCTTTCTCTCTCTCTCCCTCTCTCTCTCTCTCTCTCTCTCTCTCTCTCTCTCTCTCCTCTCTCTTCTCTCTCTCTCTTTCTCTCTCCTCTCTCCTCTCTTCTCTCTCTCTCTCTCTCTCTCTCTCTCTCTCTCTTTCTCTCTCTCACTTACGCGAACACTTTAGCAGAAGAAAGACCTCGTTTGTGGCATTAAACATTATGGCAGCAGGTAATTTCGCCAGACAGTACAGCCATTGTCTCGGCAGAACTCCTTACTATTTTG
>NW_020869814.1:165084-185084 GCF_003789085.1 Penaeus vannamei | reverse complement strand
GAGAGAGAGAGAGAGAGAGAGAGAGAGGAGAGAGAGAGGGAGAGAGAGGGAGAGAGAGAGGAAGAGAGAGAGAGAGAAGAGAGACGAGAGAGAGAGAGAGAGAAGAGGAGAGAGAGAGAGATTGAAGAGAGAGATGAAGAGAGAGAGAGGAGGAGAGTTCTTTGCTCGAGTCTCCGTCTGTCTGTCTTTCTGTCTGTCTGCTCCTCTTTCTCTCCTTCTGTTTCTGTCTCTGTTTCGGTTTCTCTCTCTCTCACCCTCTTTGTCGCGCGCTCTCTTGCTCTTTCTCTTTTTTTCCTCTCTCCCTCTTTTGTCGCTCTCTTCTCTTTCTTCTCTCTCTCTCTCCCTACCCCTCCGACTGTCTGTCTTTCTGTGTTTCTCTTCTCTCCCTCCCTCCTCTGTCTCTGTCTGAGTCTCAGTTTTCTCTCTCTCTCTCTCTCTCTCTCTCCTCTCTCTCTCTCTCTCTCGTCTCTCTCTCTCTCCTGTCTGTCTCTCTCTCTCTCTCTCTCTCGTTGTTTGTCTATTTATTTATCTATCAATCTATCTATCACTATATCTCTATCGCTAACCTTTTTCTTTTTCTATATCTTATCTTCTCTCCCCTTTCTTCTTCCTCCAATTTTATTGCCTCGTCCTTCTTTTCCGCTTTCGTATTCTCCCTCTATTGTTCCATTTCCTTTCTATTCTGTTTTTTTTTTATTATTCATCCATCGTTGATTTGTTAAAGTGTAAGTATTCCAATTCTTCTTTTCTAGCACAATTATTTCTTATTTCTTTTCTTACGTGCTTCTTCCGTGTCTCTTGCTATCTCGCTTTCTTTTTGTGTCTGTTTGTGTGTGTTGGCTTCTCTTTCTCGTCTCCTTTCTTATCCTCTCTTGTCTCTCTTCGCTGAGTTGCACTTCTTTTTCTATTTTCTTCATTATTCTTTTGTTTCTCTTACCCTGATTCTTGTTCTTGGGGTTCTTTATTCTTTTTCTATTCTCTCTCTCTCTCTCTCTCTCTCTCTCTCTCTCTCATCTCTCCGAGCCGAGCCTCGCTAGGACAGGGCCGAACATCCTCTCTCTCTCTCTCTCTCTCTCTTCTCTCTCTCTCTCCTTCTCTCTACTCTCTCCTATCTTCTCTCTCTCTTTCTCTCTCATCTCTCTGTCCTCCATCTGCTCTCTCTCTCTCTCTGTCCCTCTCTTCTCTTCTTCTTTTTTTTTTTCTTCTCCTTCTCTCCTCTCTCAATATATCCTTCCCTCCCTTCCTCCCTTTTCATCCAGTGCAATATCAGCCCCCATTAACATCCTCTCCCCTTATCTTCTAACAGTGTTCTAGACTTGTCTCTTGTATCTGTACCTTTCCTACTTCTTCGGTTCGAGTCTAACTTTCACTCCAAGGAAATATCTGAACTTCTTCCAATACAACGGCAGCTCTGTTAAGCCTTTTCCCTTTTCTTGATCATTGCTTTCTCTTCGAGACTGCTTCTTCTTCTTCTTCTTCTTTCTTCTACTTCTTCTTCTTCTTCTTCTTCTCTCCTCTCTCTTTTCTCTTTCTTCTTTCTTTCTTCTTTCTTTCTCTTCTCCTCTCTCTCCAGCTCTCTCTCTCTCATGCACTTTCCTTTCCTCACTTCTTTATTCATCCTCCTCCTTACCTCTCCCTCCGTAATCTTATTTTTCAACCTCTTTTCTTCCTCTTTTTGCTACTCCTCCTTTTCCCTCCCTCTCCTGTCCTCCCATCTCAACTCCTCCTTATTCTCCTCTCCTCTTCTTCCCTACAACCCCCTTACCTTTCCTCTCAGCCGCTTGGGTCCTCGCTCTTCACTTTCCTCCCTTACTGATGCCACATCATGCTCCCAATTCCCTCCCAGCGTCCTTCCCTCTCTTGCATCATCATCTATTCCTCCCCTGGTTCGTTACTCCCATTTCCATCCTTCACCTACCTTCTCCGCTCATCCCCGCCATCCTCTCCCTACCCTACCCCCCCCGTCCCTCTCATCCCACCCTCCTCGCCCTTCTCCTACCATCCCACCCCTTCCCCTCTATCATCCACACATTCCCCCCTCCTTCCCTCCCACCCCACCATCCTTTCCCTCTACCCCCCTCGCCACCCCTATCCTTTCATCTCTTACCTCCCAACATCTTTCTCTTCCTCCCCTCCCTACCGCTCCCTCTCCCTACCCCCTCCACCCTTTCCTTTCATCTCCCCATCCCTTCCTCCCGACTCTCCCTACCCTCCCACCCCCTTCCCTCTCCTCCTCCACCCCTCCCCCTCTCATCACCCATCAATCCTTCCTCCCCCTCTCCCTACCTCCCACCCCCTCCCACATCACCCATCCACCTCCCACCCCTTCCTCCCCCTTCCCCTTTCATCTCCATCACCTCCCCACCCCCTTCCCCTCACCTCCCATCCCCTCCTTCCCCCTCTTCCTTACCGTCCCCACGCCCCCCCCCATTTTACAACAGAGGCCAGCTAGATTCATGAGGGCGGCGGCGGGTTCGGGCATCATCCCATGCTGACTCAGGTCTTCAAACAAACCCAATGGAATACGATAGAATACGCACGCCCGTTAAAACAGGGAAGAATGCCGCTGCCGACCTGGGCTCCTTCTCTCTCTCTCTCTCTCTCTTTCTTTCTTTTTTTTTTCTTTTTTTTTCTTTTCTCTCTCTTCTTTTCTGTGTGTCTGTTTCTCTTTCTCTCCTTTCTCTTCTCTTCTCTCTCGGCCTCTCTTTCTCTCTTTCTCTTTCCCTTTTCCTATCTCTCTCGGTCTCTTTCTCTTTCTCTTTCCGTCTCGCTTTCTCTTTGTCCATCTCGGTCTCTTTCTCTTTCCCATCTCGGGTTCTCTCTCATCTCTCCGCCTCTCCTTTCCTCTCTGTTTCTCTTCTCTATTCCGGTTGCCTTTCTTTCCGAATCTCTCTTCTCTCTATCTTCTCTCTCCCCACTTTCTTCCTCCTCCTCCCCTCCTCCCCACCCTCAACTCTCCCCCCCTCCCCCCCCGAACTCCCTCCCCTCGCCCTCCCCCCCAACTCCCTCCCCCGCCCCCACCCCCCCAACTCTCTCCCTCGCCCCCTCCTTCTCGTCGTTTGCCTCCCCGAGCCGCCGCCGACCCTCCGGAGTTCAAGAGAATACAAATATATGTTGGAAATAAAATATCGATGACTCTTTAGCCTATCTCGCCTTTGTGGACGACGGCGGTGAATAGGGACGGGCGGCGCGTGGAGCCGTGGTGGTGGAGGCGGTGGTGGTGGAGAACGTGGTGGTGGAGGCGGTGGTGGTGGGTGGTGGTGGAGGATGTGGTGGTGGAGGCTGGTGTGGAGGCCGTGTGGTGGTGAGGTCGTGGTGGAGGAGGCCCTGGTGGTGGAGGCATGGTGGTGGTGGTGGTGGAGGCCGGTGGTGGAGGGAGGCCGTGTGGTGTGGAGTCCTGGTGGAGGAGGCCCTGGTGTGGTGGAGGTCGTGGTGGTGGAGTCCTGGTGGAGGAGGCGGTGGAGGTGGAGCCCCGCTGCCTTTTTATTAATCCTTTCACGTACAACGCTCGTCCGCTCGTGTATATAGATGCGCCATGAATATCTGCCTCTATATATATGTATGATACGTGTGTTATATTCAAACTGCCTCGCATGCACACACATACACACCGTATGCATATACATATGAGTATGGATGTGATGTGTGTGTGTGTGTGTGTGTGTGTGTGTGTGTGTGTGTGTGTGTGTGTGTGTGTGTGTGTGTGTGTGTGTGTGTGTGTGTGTGTGTGTGTGTGTGTGTGTGGTGTGTGTGTGCGTGTGTGTGTGTGTGTGCGTGCGTGCGTGTGTGTGCGTGTGCGTGTGTACGTACGCGCGCGTGTGTGTCCCCGAAATTTATACATTCCCTCTATAACATAAAAATACAAAAGCCAGAAAAAGGCGTAAAGATCGCGACAGTCGTAGAACAAACGCCAGGAAGGGAGGGGTGCCAGGAGGAGGGGGTGCCAGGTCGTTGCCAGGTCCAGGTGCCTGGTCGGGTCGTGCCAGGTCGGGAGGGGGTGCCAGGTCGGGGAGGGCGTGTGCCAGGTCGGGCTGCTGTCGTCCAGTCGGGGCCCAGGTCGTGCCGGGGAGGGGGTGCCAGGGTCGTGCCAGGTCGGGGAGGTGTGCCAGGTCGTGCCTGCCGGGGTCGGGGAGGGGGTTGCCCCAGGTCGTGCCAGGTCGGGGGAGCAGCGCGAGGGGGCAGAAGGGGAGTGCGAGGACGTCCTCTGGCACAGGTCAGGTCAAGGGGGACGAGTCATGAGACGTCCCCTCAAAGGTCGACCACAAAGGAGCCGGCACACAAGAGCAGACACGACGACTTGACTCCATGGAAAAGATGTGATAAACGCACTTTTTTTTTTTTTTCTCCTCACCATCGGGGGCTTTGGGCCTCGCGGACTCTTCCATTTTCTCCGCTCTTCCCTGTTTCTTTCTCGCTTCTTCTTATTCTTATTCTTTTCCTTCTTCTTCTTCTTCTTTCTTTCTTCTTTCTTTTCTTCTCTTCTTCTTTTCTTTTTCTTCTTCTTCTTTTCTTTCTCTTCTATTCTTTTTTCTCCTCTCTTCTTCTTCTTCTAAAATTCACTTTCAATTTTGTTTCTTTTCTGTTTCTCTTTTCTCTTTCTGTGTGGTGTGTTGTGATAAAACAAAAATAATTATTTTAATAGTAAAACTTATGACAAGGATAAAAACAATAACAATAATAGCAACAACAACAACAACAATAATAAAAACAATAATCATAATAATAATACTAATTAATAAATAATAAAATAATAATAGGTAATAATAATAATAATAATAATAATATAATAATAATAAATAATAAACAATAAAACTAATAATATAAAATAATAAAAAAACAACAACAACATTAATAATAAACAATTAAAACATCAAATAATCATAATGATATAATAATAATAATAAAATAATATAAAATAATCATAACAAACCTGTAACAAGTTATAATAAAAGCAATAATGATAAAATAACAGTAAATAAAAATAATTAATAATAATATAACATAACAATATAATAAAATAAAATAATAATAATTAATAATAATAATAATAACTATAACAACAACAACAATAATAATAATAAAAATAACATAATTAATATAATAATAAAAGACTGATAAAAATAGAAAAAAAAATATTGATATCAATGATAAAAACAAATAATGTTGTTAGAGGCAAAAATAACAACAAAATACCAAAACAACAAGACAAATATTTCATCAACTGAACATACCAATAACATCAACAAATCGAATCCTGGATTTTTTTTTTTTTTTTTTTTTTTTTTCCCGATATCTCAAGCAACCAACCCGCCAAGAAATATCAAAAGAAAACTCTACGGATTTTACGCCGAACATTTCACTTTCAACCAATATAACTGCACTTTTCGAACTATTTAACACAAGTCTTCGCAGCCGGTGCTCTAAATGACTTCTCCGGGAAAAAAAAATAACTTCGGCATGAAACGGACTTTATTTTAGCATAATAAATTCCTTTCTTGGATGAAGAAAAGTTTGAAAGTGGTTCAAGCAGTAAAGCTAGTAGTCTCGGCGGAACCACTGGCTGGCCACGGGAAGAAACGCCCAGACCATAAAATTCTTTCTTTAACTTGGATAATGTTAATATTTGTATGCTCTTTTGGCCGCGGCTGAAGGCTGTTCTTGTGTATCTCGAAGGGAAATAGAAATAAAAAATAAAAAAAAAAAAAAAATTTGGGAGAATTTTTTGGGAAATAGAAATTAAAAAAAATGAATTTTATGGGGAATTTTTTTTCATTTCCAACAGAATATGATGTATTTATCATCATCTTCCTATCTCTATCTGGCCCTCAAGCTCTCCTGTTCTATAAGATATAATTCCTTCTTTGTTCACCACATCTACACATGGTTATTAAAGCCGCTTCATATTCTATAACGATATCACCGCACAAGACAGTCGACAAACGAAAAGAAAAAAAAAAAAAAAATTACAAACAAAATATTTGACTCCGCCTCCGAGCATCCAGCGAGATCAAATATTTTCACCTTGGCAGCCTCATCGACATCACAGGTAAACAATCATATGCCAATCAACTGTCTGTACATCTCGAACACCCTCAACACTTCGCGTCAGAGCTGTACAAATGTCGATCTTAATTCATACCGATATAAAATATGACCCCACCCCATACCCCCCCTTTCCTCCCCCACCCCCCCAACCCACACACCTCCCCCTCCCGCACGTTTTAAAAAAATACGATCAATTTACATACATAATGATATTGAGAGCGTCTATCACATGTGTTCATCCATCAATTATTGCCGAGTGTTATCACAGCCAAACACCGGGTATTGGCTCATTTGCTGAGCATTCACGGACGTTTCAAGTTCTCAGAAGGGAGGCGTGGCGGAAGGCGAAACGTCTCGGTGATCACGAGGTTTTCTTACGCCGAGTCTTGCCGCCGTTCCGAGGAGGAGCTCGCTCGGAGGCTCCTCCTCTGAATCTCTTCCTCGTTTTACGTTTCGATATAGGGAGAGGAAGGATCATTTAGAGATGTTTTGTTCTTGTTTTGTTTTTTCTTTTGTTTTTTTTCTTTTATCTTCTATACAGTATCTCTACGAATACTTGATTTATGTCCTTTTTTTTCTTTCTCTCTCTCTATACCCATATTTGAATCAAAATTTCTGGAATACCAATTCGCTCCGAAACGACGATCGGAACATACATATTTCCTAAAAAAAAAAAAAAAAAAAATCCCACGCAGACTGTACACTAAAAAAAAAAAAAAAAAAAAAAAAAAAAAAAAAAAAAAAAAAAAGAAGTTATCCCTTCATCTCTTTCGGCTTCCTCCTCGCGTCCGTTCTCCCCGCGACGCCCGCACGAATCCGGCTTAATGAATGCAACAGTTTCAGCCAGATTTACCCGGACCATTACGCCGGCGTGTTTGTTTTGGCAACTACAATTGGGGTTTCTTGAAGACGATGCGTATACAAATCATTAGCGTGGCCATACAGTCGAAGCGGGAGGCGGACCACCCTTCCTCCCTCCTTCCTCCTTCTCCCTTCTCCCTGTATCCCCCTCGCGGACCTCCCTTCCGCTCGCGGTATCCACCTCCCTTCCTCCTTCTCCTTCTTCTCCCTCCTTCCTCCTTCCTCCCTTTTCTCCCTTCTCCCTGTATTCCCCCTCGACCACCCTTCCTCCTTGCCTTCTTCCTCCTTCTCCCTTCTCCCTGTATCCCCCTCTTGTATCCCTGGCCCCTCCCCCCTCTATCTAATCCGCCTCCTGCCTTCCCCTCCTCTAGCCCCCCCCCCCCCTTCTTCCTCCACCCCACAGGTCGACGGCTCAAGATAAACATTAGAAGATGTGGGGGATTCACAATCTTGATCTTCGGTACCTTCTTCTTTATCTTTCCCTTCATTTTCTTTTTTTTTTTTTTTTCTTCTTCTTCTTCTTCTTTTCCCCTTCTTCTTCTTCTTCCCTTTTTCTTCTTCTTCTTCTTCTTCTTCTTTCTTCTCTTCTTCTTCCTTCCACCAACACCACCCTCCTCTTCTTCTCCACCTCCTTGTTGTCGTCGTCGTCTTTGTCAGCACCACCACCAACCACCTCCTTCTCCACCTCCCCCCCCCACCATACCCACCACCTCCCCCTCACCCCCACCACCACCACCACCACCTCCCCCCACCCCCCACCTCCACCTCCCCTCACCTCCACTCTCCACCCCCCCCTCCTTCTCCACCTCCCCCCACCACCTCCACCCCTCCCCTCACCCCTGTGGTCCCCAGCCATTGCTCCGAACTCAGCATTTGCCGCCCATGAATTACGGCGCACACTCCAGCGTGCCTCGCGATGAGTGATGGGTAAACATGATGAATGATGAGCCACACGAAGTCAATACTTATTACCTGTGCTCATACATAACCATGACAGCTGTTTGTCTCTGTCTCTCCTTGTCTCGGGCACTGGAGCTCTGTCGTCTTCTCCGTCCGTTTTGATTTGCGTGTGTTGTCGTGTGTGCGTTGTGTGGGGTGTGTGTGTGTGTGAGTGAGTGTGCGTGTGTGTGTGTGTGTGTGTGTGTGTGTGTGTGTGTGTGTTGTTGTGTGTGTGTGTGTGTGTGTGTGTGTGTGTGTGTGTGCGTGTGCGTGTGTGCGTGTGCGTGTGCGTGTGGTGTGTGCGTGTGTGCGTGTGTTGCGTGTGCGTGTGCGTGTGCGTGTGCGCGTGTGCGTGATGTGTGTCCGATCCTCCCACCCTCCCTTCCCCTCCTCCCCCCTCTCCCTCTCCCTCCCTTTCCTCTCCCCCTCCCCTCTCCCTCTCTCCCTCTCCATCTCCCTCTCTCTCATCAAGAAATCATCCCGGCGTCGAGAATAGCTCGCAGCACATGAATAAAACTGTTTACCGAATTTCGCAAAGTAACGCAAGACCTTTTCACCGCCGCACGTTAGCATTGCCACCCCATGAACCCCAGAGACAATATTGGTTTATCTGCATTCGCCAAATATAGAAAAGCTTATGAGTAATACACAAATACATCTATTCTCCGCTGGAAGCCATAGATCACCCCCACCCTGAACACACAATAACATCAAAAGAGCAAAGAGAGAGAGCGCGAGAGGGAGAGAGAGAGAAAGAAAAAGAGAGAAAAGCGAGAAAGCAAGACAACAAGCGAAAAGAGAGAAAAATAAATAAATAAATATATATATTCCGGTTATTTTAGGTTGCAAACTTACAAACACATGGGTTATTTGTGAGTCTGTAAATCATGAATATGGTGTATGCTTGGAAACAGCTCCGGCATGAGGAAGGGGGGGGAGGAGGGGGGAGGGAGGGAAAGGGGGAAAGGAAAGGAGGTGGAGGGAGGATGGAGGGAGGGGGAGGGAGGGAGAGAGAGAGAGAGAGTAGTGGAAAGGGGCAAAGGGTGGTTAGGTTATTGGGACAGGGAGGGTAAGAGAGGAAAGATGAAGGGGTGGGGGTGGAGAGTGAGAGGGGGCGGAGAAGAATGAGAGGAAAGAGAGGGAGAGAAAAAAGTAGGGGAAAAAAAGAATAAAGAGAGGGAACAAAAGGGGAGCGTAGTAAGTCAGAGAGATGGAGAAAAAAGAAAGTAAATAAAACTTTTTCTTTTCTTTTCCTGAGAAGTGCGAAACAGAGGGGAAAGAATGACTGAAGAAGTCACTAAGAAAGGGGAAGAAGAAAACATGGGGAGGAGATAAGGTAGGGGAAGGTAAAGAGCGAGAGACAGAGTGAGAGAGTGAAAGAGAGAGAGGGAGTGAGAGAAAGGGAGAAAATGGGGAAAGGAAAGAGAAGGAAAGAAAGAGAAAGAAAGAGAAAGAGAAAGAGAAAGAGAGAGAGAGAGAGAGAGAGAGAGAGAGAGAAGAGAGAGAGAGAGAGAGAGAGAGAGAGGAGAGAGAGAGAGAGAGAGAGAGAAGAGAGAGAGAGAGAAATAGTTACAGAGTCAGAGATAGAGGCAGACGAAGAGAAGTAGCGGAAGAAACAAAGATGGGAAGGAGACATAAAACGGATAAAGAAGTTGAAAGGGGAAAGGGGAGAAGAAGCAAAAATAAGGAAAATAAAAGAGGGAATGGAAGAAAGTGGAAAATCCTATTTCAAGGGATGAGCAAGTAAATAGGAATAGATAAATAGAAAAAAATAGATAGGTAGATGGATAAAAAGATGCAAAAACAAATAGATAGATGGATAAAAAAGATACATAAATAAATAGATAGATAGATGAATAAAAAGACACATAAATAAATAGATAGATAGATGAATAAATATATACATAAATAAACAGATAGATCGATATATACGTAAGAAGATAAATAGGCAGATAAAAAGGGGAAAGAGAGGAAGAGAAAGAGGAAAAGCGAGGAAGAGAGAGGAGAAGAGAAGAAGAGAGAGGAAAGAGAAGGGAAAAGAGGGGAGGAGGGAGAAGGATGGGATGGAAAGAGAAGGGAGGAGGGGGAAGGTGTGAGGGATAGTCAGAGAAAGAGAGAATGGAGGGAAGGAAAGAGGGATAGATAATGGTAGGGAGGGATTGTGGGAGGGGGAGCGAGAGGGATGGAGGGAGGAATAGCGAGAGGAATGGAGGGAGGAGTAGGGAAGAGGAGAAGGGGATGGCGGGAGCAATGAAGGGAGGGATAGCGGGTGCAAGAGAGGAGGAGGGATCGGGGGAGAAATAGAGGGAGGAGGGAGGGATAGTCGGAGGGAGAAGGGGAGGGAGGGACAGTGGTGCGGAGGGAGGGAGGGAGGGAGAAGGGAGAAGGGGAGAAGGGAGGTAGGGGGGAGGTAGGCAGGAAGAAGGGGAGAAAGGGAGGGAGTAGGCAGGAGAAGGAGGAAGGGAGGGAGAAGGGGAGAGAGGGACGAGAAGGGAGGCAGGAGGGAGGTAGAGGAAGAAGGGATAGTCGGAGGGAGGTAGGCAGGGAAAAGGGGAGGAAGGGAGGCAGGGAGGGAGGGAGAAAGGGAGGGGGAGAAGGCAAGTCTTGGGAGCGGCGAAGGGAGGAAGCGCCGAGTCAGCAGCGTCTCCTTGTTTATGATGCGTTTTACGGCGTCCAGAGAAAGAAGTAACTGCGGGAAAAAGCTCAAAAGATAGTTAAGAAAACGTCTTTAACTCTGATATATATTTGGGAAGGGGGAGGGCTGATGTTTTTTTTTTTTTTTTTTTTTTTTTGAGGGGGGTTAGGGGAAAGGGGAAGGGGAAGGGGAAGGGGGTTATGTATTTTGGGGGAAGGGGGTGATGTAGTTGGGGGAGGGAAGGGGAAAAGGCGGGAGGGGTTATGTATTTGGGGGGAAGGAGAGAGAGGGAGAGATGCTGTCTTATTCTTCTTGGGGGAGGGGGTGCTGTATTTGAGGGAGGGGGAGGAAGAGAAGGGTGTGTATTTTGGTGGAAGGGGGAGGGTGCTGTATTTGGGGGGTAGGGGTGCTGTATTTGAATGGGGAGGGAAAGGGGGAGGGGTTGCAGATCACGTGGCTATATGAACTATAATTTTTGAATAATAACATAATGGAAAAGAAACTATAAATGAGAAAGATGTGTATAATTAATCAGTGGCATTATCTATATTTATATTTATTTACCTATTTTTTCTTATTTTCTCCTAAAACGGCTCATTATTATTTGTTTTAAAAAACACACCTCGGAAAAAATACAGGCGGGATACCAAACTTTTGGAAAACGTTCTTTAATTTTCATAACGACTAAATCATTTAGTGATGATGGAGCATATAAAATTAATAAACATCTACACACACACACACACACACACACACACACACACACACACACACACACACACACACACACACACACACACTCACACACACACACACACACCACACACACACACACACACACACACACACACAGACACACACACAACAAACACTCACACAGACATACACACACACATACACACTCACACAGACACACACATACACATATATACACATATGAATATAATTATATAGGGGAATATAGAGAAGAATCAATTATCTATACACACAGCGAATGGCAACAACAAAAATCGTGAACAGCAATCCATAAAATAGTTGCGATCCATCAAAACAAAATTCTTTACCCTTTCATTAACTTAATATATTTCGTTTTCCTCACTTAATAAACACCTAATCTAGTTCTTTAAAATTTAAAAAGACAATAAAAAACAATAAAAAAATAAAATAAAAATAAAATCTTAATTTCTCCCTCTCCTTTTCATTTTTTTTCTAAAAAAAAAAAAAAAAAAAAAAAAAAAAAAAAAAAAAAAAGGATCTTTCTCTCCTTTGCATGGGAATGGCGGGATGCTCGCATGACGTCATCATGACAGCTGATGCTTGGCTTTTGGTTGCGTGTGTGTGTGTGTGTGTGTGTGTGGTGTGTTTTGTATGAGTGTTAATATGTATTGTGATTATAATATGTAATGTATGTATGTATGTATGTATGTATGTATATATATGTATGTATGTATATATGTACGTATGTGTATATATATATGTATGTATGTATATACAAACGTACATACGTATTTGCGCATGTTTATCTGCCTGTTTATTTATATGCACTTAAGCATTCTATCTGTTCATCTGTTTATTTCCCCTTACCCTTCCCCCCCCCCCCCCCCCCCCCCCCCGTGCACGCTAAAACATACATCAGTGCACATGAAGCGAGATACCCCCACCCCCCTTCCTCCCGCACCCCCACACCCCCTTCCCATCTCTTCCCCAACCCTTCCTTCTTAACTCCTTTTTTTCTCCTTCCCCGACCCTCTCTTTCTAACCCTTTCCTTCCCTTCCCTTCTTGTCTCTTCGCTACCCTTTCCTTTTCTACGTCCGCTCCCTTTCCCCCCTTCCCCCCCCCCCTCCCTTCCCCATCCCCTCCCTCCCCTACACTCTTCCCCCCCTCCTCTTCCTCCCCATCCCTTCCCTCCCTAACCCCCCCCCCCTTACACCCTTCCCTCCCTACACACCTCCCTTTCCCCTCCCTCCCTTCCCCACTCCCCCCCTTCTCCATCCACCCCTCCCTTCCCTACACCCTCCCTTCCCCTTCCCCCCTACACACTTCCCTCCCTTCCCCCCCTAAACCAACCGGCCGCTAAATAAACGCACAATGACTTTCTCTCCCACGGGCGGAACCCGCTATGGCACACATTCCCCATCTCACCACTCACTCGGTACCGGCCCCTCGCAACTATCGCCCACCCGCTCACGCCCGCACGTCGCTCGCTTCCCTCCACGCGTCCCGTTACACACACAACACAAAAACAAGAAAGCTAACACCAACTCCCCATATACACCCATCACCACCACCTGTACACTCTTCCCTCCCCCACTAGCAACCACTACTCGAACCACACTATACCATGTCACATCAACCATCCAACGTTCACGTGCACTCCACCTTCCCTAGTCAACCAACCCCCCTAACTCTCCATCCCCACACCGCTACCACTTCCCCGTACACCCGACCACGCGCACGCCCAAGCCCGAGCACACGCAACCCCTCGCTAATCACAACAACACAACAACCTAAGCACGGGTATGAATGGAAAAGACGGGATCGGAAGACTATTACGCGGTACTACCCATAAACACCCGCGGGCAACCTCAGTCGTCGAAGGACAGCTCAGCACAACAATAGCCAGTTTGTAACAACTGGATGCGTCGTTTCAACCTGAGTGCGCATAATCGTGGACCACCTGAACAGGAACGCGCCGAGACCCGCTACTGCTGCGCCCTACGCCTTCGCCGCCCCCTACCTCCGGCCCCCTCCAGACCGCTAGCCTCGCCCCTTCCTCCACACTGCCCGTTCGTCCTTCTTCCCCTACACCTTTGCTGCCCCTCGGTCTAGCCATGAAACCCCATCTAACACCTCTTCCCAAATGCCATTCAATCCCTCATAATCACAGACACGTTTGTGACCTACCCACTTCGCCCTACCCTCGCGACACCACTCTCCTGCCCTGACGTCATATCATACCAATTCTTACACCCCGTTTATGCTCCCCTTACGTCGCCGTCACATACCCACAAAAACCACACAAGAACTACTTACACCACACTTCCCCTCATAACGTACTCGACCGGAGACCATACAATCCAAACAACCATATACATCACCCTAATAACAATGAACCGGATCCCACTAAATCAGTAAATAAACATAGCCTATTACCACCGTACCAGAACCCCTCCCGCTCAATACAACCTCCAAGCACCCACTGCAATCAGATCGCCAGCATATACCGACCCGCTCTCCCCATATTGCTCCCCTTCGCCTGCACAAAGGCCCCACTTAAACACTCTCTGCCACCTCTCCCTGCACTTCTCCCTACCTCTGTCGCACCTCCTCCTCTCTCACCTGCCTTCTCACCATCCCCTACTGCTCCACACCAACATAATAAGAACATCTCCTCGCCCCTAACACCCAATCTACCCCATGCAACTTTACTTCCAACAATCTCCCTATATTGCCTCCAAACCTTCGGGTCATAAAGCCTATCACATTCCGAGCTACCCTCTCCCCTCCTCATCATTCCAACTACCTACCCTGACCTTCTCCCTCCCCTCTTAAGCTCCCCCTTTCATTTGCCTCCCACTCTCCCTCAACTCCGGCCCTTATTCCCCTTCGTCTGCCCCTTTCGTCCCTGTCCCTCCCCTTTACCCCCCCCCTAAGTCTGACCCCTTCGTCTGCCTTTCTCTTACTGTTTCGTGTCTTCGTTGTCCCTCCTCTGTCTGGAAGGGAGAGGGTGAGGGAGAGGGAGGGTGAGGAGGGAGGGAGAGGATGAGGGAGAGTGAGGGGGAGGGAAGAGAGAGTGAGGGGAGGGGAAGAGAGTGAGGAGAGGGTGAAGGTGAGGGAGAGAGTGAGGAAGAGGGTGAGGGTGAGGGTGAGGGTGAGGGTGAGGGAGAAGAAGGTGAGGAGAGGGTGAGAGGAGGATGAATTTGTCTTTCTTCTCTTATTCTTCCCCTTCTTC
Organism: Penaeus vannamei; assembly: GCF_003789085.1. NCBI lineage: Eukaryota > Metazoa > Arthropoda > Malacostraca > Decapoda > Penaeidae > Penaeus > Penaeus vannamei. The sequence goes on along the minus strand of NW_020869814.1, from coordinate 170,651 downwards.
CGCTTTTATTTCGTCGACTGGGTTTCTCTCCACTTCTCCCCCTTTCCCTGTATATTTTCCCTTTTTCCCCTCTTCTTCCTACTCTATCCCCTTTCCTTTTGTCCTCATCTTCCTCTTCTTTTATTTTTTCTTTCCTCATTTCTCCTTCTCCTCCATCCTTTCTTCCCTTCCCTCCTAATCTTTCCTCCTCATCCCTCTTCTTTACCCCTTGTCCTCCCTCCCTCCCTCCCTCCCTCTCTCTCCCTCCCCTCCTCCCTCTCCATCGTTCGTTATTTCATTATTTGCTTCTATCTATTTATCATCATTACCCATTACCACGCCTCCCCCCAAGTATCAGCAATATCGTCCCGTCCTTAGCTTCATACCCCCCCCCCCCCCCACCCCCATCCAGCACACCTCGTTCTGTACTCCCCCCCTCCCCCTCCCCGCCTCCCCCTTCAAGCGTCCATGCGTTAGCTGTCAACAAGGTGTCGCCCTTTAGCCCCCCTCACCTCCACCCCCCGCTCCCTCCCTCCTACTGCCTCCCCCCCCTCCCTCCCCTGATCACCTACCCTCTCCTCCCCATACCTCCATACCTACCAGCCTTAACCCTTTCCCCTAACCCCTATTCTTTATCCCCTACCCTATCCTTATCCCTATCCCTACACCCCAACCTATGAGCCTATCCTTCCCCTTCCCCTCCCCCCTCACCCTGACTTCCTGTACACGCTACCTTTCACGCACTTGTCACTCGCGTATGACAACAATACGTGACGGTCCTGATCGATGACAGATTATTTAATTATTTACATGTTTTCAGGTCCCATGTGTTGTCGTGACTGAATAAACATATATATATATATATATATATATATATATATATATATATATATATAATATATAATACATATATATATATATACATATATATTTCTTTCTTTCTTTCTTTCTTTTTTTTCTTTTTTTTTTTTCTTTTTTTCTTTTTTTTTTTTCTTTTTTTTCTTTTTTTTCTTTTTTTTCTTCTTTTTTTATTGGTTTTTATTTTTTTTCTATTTCAACTGGAAGCTTTATTTTCTTTTTCTTTCTTTCTTTCTTTCTATTTCGAGGAGGGGGTGTGGGGTTTTGAGGAAGGGGGGGTGAGGGGTAGAAAGGGGGGTTGTGGGGTTGGGTACACTGGGTGAGCGTTGGGGGGAGGGAGGGGGTGAAGGATGGGTGGTGGAGTTGAAGGACGGGTGAGGATGGAAGTTGATGGTGATAGGGTTGGGAGTTGGGGGTTGGGGGGGTTGACTTTGTGGGGATAGGTGGTGATGGTGGGAGCGGTAGAGCGTTGGGGAGCTGCACTAGGCGAGGATAGGCGGTGGGGAGGATAGGGGGCGGTAGAACGTTGGGGGCGAGCTGGGTGAGGATAGGTAGTGGATAGGACTAGAGGGATGAGGCCGTGGCGATAGAAAAGATCAGATATTGCTTTTATAAGTGATGCACACCGTATGTGGGTGTGAGTCTATATACACTGTACATATACTTTGTGTGCGTGTGCGCGGCGCGTGTGTGTGTGTGTGTGAGTGCGCGCGCGTGAATGGATGGTAGGTGGGTGACTGAGTGAGTGAGTGAGTTAATGAGGCCTAGTGAGTGAGCGAGAGTGAGAGAGTGGTTGAGTGAGTAAATGAGTAGCCGAATGAGTGACTCATCACCAAAAAAATTAACAACAAACAAACAGACAACAATAACACAAAACAACAAGAACAACAACAGCCATAAACCTCCAACTTCTACAACAAATCATCATCATCATAAACCGAATTTCTCTCTCATAACTTTCCCTTGTGACGTAATCGAAAATGTCTAAAAAAGCTATCTAAGAGAACAATCACACACACACAGACACACACACACACACACACACACACACACAACACACACACACGCACGCACGCACGCACACACACGCACGCACGCACACACACACACACACACACACGCACGCAAAAGTAGCTGCATGAGACCGCCCCCCCCCCCCGCTTCCCCCGCTGTCATGAATGTCAAAATGTCATACAAGTTTTCTGTCATCCACAAGTGAGGGTTATGTGGGTGGGGAAAGAGATGGAGGGAGAATGAGTAGGAGAAGGAGGAGAAGAAAATGGCGGAAGGGGGAGGAGGAGGAGAAGGAGGAGGAGGAGGAGGAGGAGGAGGAAGAGGAGGAGAAAGAACAGGAAGAGGAGAAGGAGGAGGAGGAGAAAGAGATAGAGGAGGAGGAGGAGGATGGGGAGGAGAAGGATGGGGAGGAGGAGGATGGGGAGGAGGAGGATGGGGAGGAGGAGGAGGAGGAGGAGGAGGAGGAGGAGGAGGAGGAGGAGGAGGAGGAGGAGGAGGACAGCAGAGGGAGGGGAGCACGAAGGGGAGAGGGGAGGAAGAGGAAAGGGGTGGAGGAGTAGGAGTTAGCGGGGAGAAGGAAGAAAAGGCGATAAAAAACACTAAACAACAATAAAACATAAACAACACAAACAACAAACCAAGACAACAACAAACAAACAACAAACATTTGACACAATGATTATGGTGAACGAAGCCCACCACACAACAGTGCCACGGCGACCTGGAAGAATAGCTTGACAGGCCGCGTCATGGAACAGTGCCATAGCGAACTGTCAAGTGGAATTGTGCCAAGTGGGAATGCTACCAATCTCACTCCCAACAGTAATGGCAATGATAATAATAATAATGTTAATAACAATAATAGTAATGATGGTTATAATGATGATAATAATTATAATAAAAATAATAATAACAATAATAATAATAAAAATTATAATAATAACAAAAAAAAATAATAATGATAATTTATAACAATGATACAAATCAATAAGAATAATGACAATAATAATATTTTTAATAATAGTAATAATGATAAAATAATATAATAATATAATAATAATAAAAATATAATAATATAAAAAATAAAAATAATACCAATAGCAATCATTATCATTATCACAATCATAAAATTAAGATCAAATAATATATAGAACTTTAACAAATTTAATAATGTTTGCAAAAATAAAATTAATGTACCCATTCAAAAAAAAAAAAAAAAAAAAAATCCCTTTTGTTTATATTCCTTTTTCCTAAATCATCTTACTATTCTCTATTTCCTCACATTTTTCTTTTTTTCCTTTTCCACTGCTTTTCCCTCCAATTTCCTGTTTTATCTTTGATTTCCCTTTACGTACTTTTATTTTCAATTCGCTTTTGTCTACGTTTCTCTTTCTCTTCCGATACCTTGCGTTTTTACATCTATGCTTTTTCCTCTTTCTTGCGGTTGTGTCTTCCCCTTGTTCTTTCCTCCCCGTTCTTTCACTCTCTGTCTAATTACAGTTTTTTATTATTTTTAAAAATCCTAATTCTTATTTTGTTGCAATTTCTCTTTATTATTTTTTTTATCTTAATTCTTGTTTTGTTGCAATTTCTCGAGTTTTCGGTTTGTTTTGATTGCGTTGTTTTGATTCATTTTTTCTTGTCTGTTCCTCATATCTTATCTTTAGTATCTCCTTTTTACCATGTTTGTTTACTCTTTTTTTCTTATCCTTTCTTTCTTCTCCGCTTCCATGTTTTTTCATTTCTTTTTTATTTTACCTTTGGTTTTTGCCTCTCTTCTTTTCTTTATTCATCTTTTTCATTTGTCCATTTGGACCAAGTCCCCCCTCTTTCTTTCTTTCTAGTTTTCTCTCCCTCTGTTTGTCTGTATTTTTATTTATTTTTTGTCTCAATTTCTTTATTTCTGTCTCTCACTCTTTCTCTCTCTCTCTCTCTCTCTCTCTCTCTCTCTCTCTCTCTCTTCTCTCTCTCTCTCTCTCTCTCTCTCTCTCTCTCTCTCTCTCTCTCTCTTCTCCAGTACCCACCTTCATTTCCTCTTCTCTTCCACCTCCGTCGTACCCTAACCCCCCCCCCCCTTCCCATCTCCATCCTTTCCAATTCCCTTCCCCATCCTCCCTCACCCATCATTTCCTACCCTCTTCCATGTCCCTTCCTAATCTATCCGTTCTTTCATTCTCTTCTCCACGTCCCTTGCTCTTTTTTCCTCTTCCTCGCCATCTTCCCTCTCCTCCTCCTCCTCGCTATCCTCTCCCCCCTTCTCTTTCTCGCCTCTCTCCCCTCTTCCTCTCCATCTTCGCATCCCCCCCCGCCTTCCTCTATCCACCTCCCCATCTTCCTACCTCCTCATCTCCCCATCCTCCCCCTTCTCCACCTCATCTTCCCCATCCTCCCCTTCCTCCTCCATCTCCCCATCCTCCCACCATCCTCATCTCCCCATCCTCCCTCCTCCTTTTCCCTCCTTCGCCTCCCCCTCCATCCCCTCCCCTCTCCTCCCCGCCTTCCTCACATAGGAAGTGCGGCGTGGCGTCGTGTAAACAATGGGTGAAGGCGCGCGCAGGTTACCATGGCGACCCAGCTAATCCGGCCTGTGTAAACATCGGCTCTCGCGCCCCTAATTTTAAAATCTTCTTAATATGCGTCAGCGACTCCAACCTCCCGTCGGTGGAGACTGTCTTGGAGGCGGCGGCGGTGCTGCTTGGTGCTGGGGTCTGTCTCTCTCTCTCTCTCTCTCTCCGTCTTTCTCTTTCGCCTTCTCCCTCTTTCGTCTTCTTTTTTTCTCGTTCTCTATCGGGTCTTTGGTGCTGTGTAGTTTCGCTTTCGCGATTTCGCTCTCTTCTTCTCTCTCTCTCCTCTCTCTCTCTCTCTCTCTCTCTCTCTCTCTCTCTCTCTCTCTCTCTCTCTCAGAAAGAAGAGATTGGTGAGGGCGTGGGCGCCAGAAGTCGAGAGAGTGGGGTGGATGGGCGTCGGTAGGGGGGGGGTAGGTAGGGTATTGAGGTCCGGGAGAGGAAGGGTCGGGGAAGGGAGCAGGGTTGGGGGTGGGGGGGGGGGGGGGGTAGGGGAGTCCCCGCCTACTGGCTACTTCACGCCCAACGTCCTTCCATTCTAATAGACAGGGATATTGAACCTCCGACACCGAAGAGGACTCCACTGTTCATTATCATTTATAGTTATTCTCGGACGCGTACATCTTCGTTTGAAAAGTACGTGCTTCTGCCGCGCGCACGCAGACACACGCACATACACCTAGATCCGCACATACATAAAAAAAAAACACCGATATAAGCACGCACGCACACGCACACACACACACCACGCACACACCACACACACACACACACACACACACACACACACACACACACACACACACACACACGCACAGCCACTCCATCCTCGTCCTCTCTCCCCCTCCCCCCCGCCCCTCTCCCCGCCTCTCCCCTCAGAGCAGCGAGCAAATACATGCCCGTGTTAATTTAAAAGTTGATTAAGGCGTGCTGTAAACACCCGGTAAAAACAAAGGCTTCGATCTTCCATCAAAACACTTCTTCTTATGCAAAGATTCCCAAAATTCCGACAGGATTTTGTTTTTCTTCCTGATCGTCCGGATTTCGTGCGAACTTCTACAACAAGGAGAGAGGAATTATTCTCTTTTTCTATTATTCTAATTCGGGGAACCAGTGATATCCTGCCATGGCCTCCTCTCCGCGCCTATCAAA
>NW_020869814.1:157584-160084 GCF_003789085.1 Penaeus vannamei | reverse complement strand
GGGGAGAGGAAGGATGGATAGAAGGATGGGGGAGGGGGGGTGGGAGGAAGGAGCGAAGGAGCGAAAGAGATAGACGACGGAAGAGGAAAAGAGGGGAAAGAAGAGGGAAGGAAGGAGGAGGAATACAAGAGGGTAAAAAACGGAAGGAAGGAACAGAGGGAGGCAAAAAAAAGAAAGAGAAGAGAGGAGAGAGAGAGAGAGAAAGAGACAGAGAGAGAAAAAGAGAGATGAGAAAAGAGAGACAGAGAAAAAGAGACAAAAAAGAGAAGAAGAGAGCGAGAAAGAGGAGAGAGAGAGAAAGAGAGAGAAAGAGAGAGAGAGAGGGAGGGGGGGCGACCTGGTTCACCTGTTTTCATCAGTGGGGCTGTTTTTGTTCCAGCGACCCAGTTGTTTGATCAAATTTTTAATGCCCGTTCGGGGTTATTATTCGCACTGCTGATGTTTTTAGCCGCCGCTGCTGATGAGGGGCGGAGCGCTGTTGATATTTGTCGTGACGTCATCGTGTAAGCTCTCTCTTTTTTTTCACTTTTTTTTTGGGAGGGACGGGTGGGTGGTGGGTGGATGGTGTGGGGGGGGGGGAAGAGTGAGATTTTATTTTTTTTTTTCGGTTTGGCGAAATGTCGTCTTTCTCTCCTCTCTCTCTCTCTTCTCTCTCTCTCTCCTCTCTTCTCTCTCTCTCTCTCTCTCTCTCTCTTCTCTCTCTCTCTCTCTCTCTCTCTCTCTCACTCACTCTCTCTCTCTCACTCTCTCTCTCTCTCTCTCTCTCACTCTCTCTCTCTCTCTCTCTCTCTTTCTCACTCACTCACTCTATCTCTGTCTCTCCCTCACTCTCTCTCCCTCTCTCCTCTCTCTTCTCTCGGATTAAGGAAGAGGGAAGGAGGAGGGGGAGGAGGATGTGGGAGTTAAGGAGACACACACGCAATGTCAGGAATGAAAACAAAGAGAATTGACATACCACAGGAATGTATTTTCCCCTTTAATTTCCCCTCTTTTTCCCCTCGTCTTTTTAAGATCCGTATTCCGCGTCTTGTTTCTCTCTTCCTGACCCGTTCCTCGTTCTTCATTTCTTATCCCCTCTATTCCCTTCTATTCCTCTTCTTTATCTTGTTTTCTTCTGTCCCTCTCATTGCGTAATGTCTTTCTTTTTTTTCTTTTCTCGTTCTCTCCCTCTTCTCTTCCTTCTCCATCATTTTTTCTTATTCCTCCTTCTGTTAGTTCCTTCTTCCTCTTCTTCCTCCATTCTTTCTTAAGTTTCTTCCCCCTCTCTCTCTCTCTTCTCTCTCTTTCCACTTCCCCTCCACAACCCCAAGAACCTGTCCCCTCCCCTCCCGCAACCCCTCCATATTCCCCCTCCCTCCACCACCTCCCCCGTCCTCTCTCTCCACTCCTTCCACTTCCTTCCGTCGTTCCCTCTCCTTCCCCTCTCCCTCCACTCCTTCCGTTTTCCTCCTTACTCCTCTCTCCCTCCCCTCACCAACCATTTTCTCTAGACCTCTTCCCCTTTCTCTCCCCTCACCCACTACTTTCCCCAACCCCCTTCCATCCTACCTCCTCCTCCTCCTCCTTCCCACCTCCATCCTTCCCCAATCATCCCTATACCAAGGGACATTTCTCGAGTCTTTTTTGAGTTGTTGATGAGGGGGAGGGAGAGGGAGAGGGAGGGAGGGAGGGAGAGGAGAGGGAGGGGGGGAGGGGGGAGGGTGTTTTGTCAGCACTGAGGAAGAGGAATGGCGCGTGGGGGATTCAAGGGGGATTTAAGGATTACATACCATCCCGCCAAGACGTCAGTGCAATAAAGAGAAGGCTTGGGGGAAGGGGGAAGGAAGGAGGGGATAGAGGGGAGGAAGGAGGGATAGAGGGAAGGGCGGAGGGAGGGATAGAGTGAGTGGGAAGAGGGAAGGAGAGGAAGAGGGGAGGAAGGAAGGGAAAGAGGGATGGAAGGGTGGGCGGATTATGGAAGGAGGGGGAAGAGGAAAGGAGGGAGAAGAAGAGGGAGAGAGGGGGATGTAGGAAGGAGGGAAAGGAAGAGTAAAAATAAAGAAACATTGTATAAAAGAAGACGAAGGAATTGGGAAAAATGAAGAAGAAAAAAAAAGAGAAACAGAGGAGGACAGAAGAGAAAAGAAGAACGAAGGAATTTTGTTTTGTCTCTGTCAACAATATTTTGTTTTCCAGTCGTCTCACCACAGGCTATGAGAGGCTGTCTGGAATTGCGAGAACTGCAAAGGTTATTATCTGTATTATCTCCACGATCCTGCAGCGGCCTTCGTGTAGACGCGCTCGTGCACATGTATGTACAAGGAGAGGGATATGCGCATGCACTCATTAACTCACTCAACTCCTCACTCTCTCTCTCTCTCGTCTCTGTCTCTGTTCTCTCTTCTCTCCCCTCTCCTCTTCATCTCTCTTCTCTCTCTCTCTTCTTCTCTCTCTCTCTTCTCTCTCTCTCTCTCTCTCTCTCTCTCTCTCTCTCTCTCTCCCTCTGTCTCCCTCTCCCTCT